>JAOBRG010372914.1:0-11678 GCA_027574985.1 Umimayanthus nakama
TTTCCTTCCATGGGGATGCAGGTGTGGATATTATACTACACATATATACTGACACACCTAATGTCAGTCAGGGCCCATGGGAAAGTCTTGAATCATCAATCTCAATGGCAGTCGAAGGATGATGATATCCAAATACTGCTTTATTATAAGAAATGACTGTTAGTTTCATGTCAGACCATGTCCACTGAACCATGCTCAGATTTTAACAAGGACTTGGTCAACGGCCCGAGTGTAAGCTACCAGTAGCTTCTTGTTTATTAGTTTTTCGGATTGCAGAAAAGAATACAAAGATGAAAGAATTACAAAAATATATCATAGACTGTTGGTGTTTCGTTACTATAAAGGCCCGGCTAAACTAAGATACATAAAGCGTGATACATTGTAGCCGAAGTGTCGCCACCATTTGTCCTGGGGTGGCTAAACATGCAAGCTACAATCTAGCGGCATGTAGGGACACAAGAAATGTTGCTGATTCTCCTGGTTGATTGTTTAGATTTTATAGTAACAGTTAAATTCATCGTTTTTTTAGCTACAGTTTGTAATGTATATTTGGCTGCCGTTATCTGCCTCATCTGCTGCTCACCGACCTAGAGTACGTTAGGACCGTTTCTATACAAAAGGACTGAAATAAGTGCGACTTTCTTTAGACGTAAACTGACCAGTTTATGCCAGAAACCTTCACGCCCAAGGTAAGACACATCTAGATCTCGAAACCGTAGCTCAGCAATAGTCGCCATAAGCCAATTAGACGTAACAATGCTAAGATTGATGCAAATAAGAATTTTGTACTATTTTTAGGAGCAGATCGCGCCTGAAATGATAGTCGAATCTCATCTTAGTTGCGTGTTGTTTTATTTCCTATGACAGCGAACTCCCGTGATCCTGCGCGTTTACTTGGGATCTTTTCGGACAGATCTTTTTGACGTACTGTTACATTTTTTTTCTATTATAAAGACCCATTCACACGCACGAACCTTATGGAAATTCCAATGATAATAAAAGTTTACATGTTTGAAAAGCTCGCGACCAGCCTGCAACTTGCAAGTTAACGTCTTTGCGATATCAAAGATATTTTGAACATTTTCAAGTTTCATCACAATGTTTGTGTGAACCGTTTATGCAGAAAATGCACCCAAAATTACCGTATTAATCACGCGTGTGAACCGGTCGTTAGAACCTTTTTCTTCTTTCCCTATCAGCAACGATACTCATCTTGTCACTTCTTCATCGTAACTCAACTCAGCTGAAATAATTTCATGCACCAAAAGAATCTTCCTCCCTCCCTCAATGCCATCGAATAGAAACACGGTTCTCAAACAGATCAAGATTGTGTCACGAGACCAAGATAACACTTACTACATCGCAAGTTCCTGAAGATATCGTCTGTTCTCGGCCTGAAATTGAAGTAGTTAGAATTTTAAAAATAATAATAGTAATAATAATATTAATAATAATAACAATAAAAATAACAATGATAATAATATAACAAATAATAATAACAATAATAAATGAATAAATAGTAATAACAATAATAATATGAATAACAACAATTGAAAACTTTGAGAGCTGCTTATAACGCACAAACCAGTGACCCAGGAAAATCCCTCGTGCACCAGACACGTGTTCTTACCTCCGTATCGTTCATTCGTTGGATGATGTTGGCCATTTCTCTGGCGGTGTTTTCTTGCTGTAAAAGGCAGAAACGATTGTCTCAATAAAGGGCTGGTTAGAGATCATCTTAATAGAGTATATAGTGAGATATCCAAAGGTCGAAATAAAAGAAACATTTGTAGAATGTTTCACAGATTTTCATTCAAATTTTATTGTGATAAATCAAAACGGATGACCGTCTTCGGAATCACGTCAGAAAAGGTCTCATTAATTGGACAAAAGCTACCATCTTGGTTTGAAATCACTCGAGTTAAAAATTGTTGTAAAAATTTGGGAAGTTGTTTAACTTTCAGTCCTTATAGCTCCGCTTTTGGGTAATCCTTTCGACAAAAAATGTCTTTCAAAAAGTATCGACATGAAAATTGTATATTAACTTTCTTTCAGATCTCACCCCTCCCCCCATCTCCTACGGGATGAAATGGTTCGTTTCTTTCTCCAGTTATTGGCCCGTCACATTCTGTAACGTAGAGAAACTTACTGCCTTCCTCAACTCGTCAAAAGCAAAAGTTGAAGGTTTGTCCTCATTTCTATCTGAAAGACAGAAGAAAAACTTGCTTTAGATTGACTTGAAAGGTGGACCAGTTATGATAATCTTCAGAAAGCACGCGACAAAAAGCTTTCCTCCTCAGTAACTCAGCTTTTGTGTTTAAATGGTTTTCTTTACTTTCTTTCAAATAAAAGAAAGTTAGCTAGATGGTCAAATGGATCATATAGTGATATACTGATACAATATTACCGCTAAGTGTAAAATGCTCAATGGAGTAGAAAAATATGTTATCGATCAATGTCGCTGAATGGTCTGTAATCCGAGTAGGCTGCCAAATATGTGGCTGAAAAATATTTGAGCCTAAGATGTCAAGGTAACCATCATGTTATAGTACGAGAATCAAGTTTTAAAAGGTCCAAATTGAAATCTCCTTGGATAGAAAAAAAAATTGGTCACTCTGTTTATCTTATCAATAACAAAACCTAAATATTCGATGAAATTATCCAGATTAGGGTGTTAGTAGATGATGTCAAACTGACGCTTCAAGCGTTATATAAGCCCTCTATCAGTCTTCAGAACCGAGTTAAGTTACTCACACTAAACATCTCCCCTTCCCGGAATTGAACCCAAAGTTCAAACCCAGCCAAGATTGGAAGTTGTGGTGAAGCCGCTAAGATTCAGATTGCAAAGCTAAAGTCTAAAGATTCTCCCGTTTTAAAAGCAAGAGGCATCTAGGCATCCAAAAGAGAGCAGAGTTGCTCGCTTTTGATTGAGTTAGAGAATAAGGTGTAACAATATTCAAAGAAAATCAGTTGGTATATTTTTTTTATGTATTTACACATAGAGATTAGAGTTTTACAGTCTGTTTGATGTCCTCTTGGGATTTTGCAAACTCAAACTACGCACGGCCCATTCCCAAGGATCCAAAACGATCCGCCTGATCAGTTATTGTAAAAGATGATAAAATCATCCAAAATAACGTGATGGTAGGATTGAGAGATTCAGTGCTTTTCTAGCAGTTTGAGAATCTCTAAGTTTTCAAAATGTTTCCGGGTAGCATGCCCTGGATTCCTTGAAACCTTTGTGTCTTCGGAACTTGCATGATTTGTCATTCCAACATAAATATTTGGTCCCGGTGCTTGAGACCCCACGACAAAAACGCGGCTACGGGCCTGACTAGCTAATGTAGTTGTAAAGAAAGCACGGATCGTTCAGTCGAAATCTAGTGTTGTTTTATATTCCACTCTTAGTTTATGCTATTTGGTTTTAGTTCCTATTAAATGGCTCGGCGTTCTCTTCTATGGCTCTCTTAGTGAGAAAAGGTTGAAGAGCCCCAAATTGCCCAAACCATTTTTAAAAAAACCAGGATTGATGGAAAGGTGGCAGTTTTGTTACAGTTGTTACAGAACGTTACTTCGCGACATTTTTTAAACAGTAGTGCCCTAGAGAAAACTGAGACATGGATGCGATCATGTTAGAGCCGGGTGTGTTTTCATTGGCGTAATTTTATACAAACAGTTGAAAACGTCCACAGTAAAAGTATGATTTGGTATTTACTGATGCCTTTCTCGCCTCGAGAGTCGCTTGTAGTCTTGTCTTTGCCAACCGCTCGTCGCTGCTGGAATTACAAAAGCAAAATATGAAAAAGTGTACACGAATCAAAGCTTCTTTTAAGAGTTTTAGTACTTCCTTTCGCATAAGATGAACTCGAGTCGTACAGCGTTATCTACACCTGGGTATAATATAAAACACGCAGAGCTTTCAAACATTTTTATTGTAGCATGCATCTATCTAGACTATCCCTTATGGTTATTATGGATGACCTGCACTCAAAAGCTATAATGAGCATTTCTTCATTTTCTAAAACTGAAACTTGTATTAATATTAATCTAGAATGCTAGTAGATATTTGTTGTTGTTGTTTTATATTTCAAAAAATTTAAAAGCTTTTATAGTTGAAGTTAAATTTTACAGTTATAGAATTGTAATTATTAGAAAGAAGTCTCGTTACGTACCAGGCAACAGACGGCCATAACCAGAAAGAAGGCCAGGCAAACCCAACCAGCAATTAAAACCCATTTCAAATCAGCCGTCGACACCGAGGTCACTGAGTCATCCAGGCACTGCAAGAGAAAACAAACATTCCGTAGTTGAGTTTATGTTTTGTTTCACAAGCGAATAGCTTTAAAATTTCTTTGGAATTCCCGCTCAAAATGTAAAAAGCGCGTTTTTCGTTTCCGCTTTACCTTCTGTGTTTAACAAATGTTTGAAATGATGAGAAATGCGCACTCAATTAAGATGGGATTTTGAGTGTTTCTTATCTGATATTCTTCATAAAGGCCGTGTTACACGGGTCAGTTCGCAACATCGTTGCGCGAAAAAACGATTGTCCTGTTACACGCCATTAATTGCAACACCATTTTGCCTCGCAACATTTTTATGCTAGATAGAACTTCGAAGTGGGCTGGCAAGTTGCATCGTTTTTCTTTCTCTTCACTTCCCTCATCATGGAAGCTTGCAAACTTTTCCAAGCCGCCAAGATATCGGTTTGCGTAAACCGGAACCCAAATACTTGAAGAAGATCGTCCAGCGCAGCCTTTTTCTCCACCTTGCTTGCCTTCTCACTTCCGCACAGGCATTTCTTATCAATCATGGTTGCTATAAGTAGCCTTTTCTCCTCGTCATTCAAACGACTCGGCTCCTCTGCCACGGATTCTGCGGTCTCCTCCACTATCGATTCTTGTTCCGCCATCTTGGTTGTTGACACTGCCTCGTTTGCATGTAACGTGTTGCACTTAAAAACGATGGCGTGCCTGATACACGCGTCGTTTTTCTGAAAATTCGTCATTTTTTGTTGCGAGATTTTGAAATTGATTCAAAATCTTGCAACATGTTGCCAACCAGAATGTTGCGCGAAAAAACGATCTCAACACTATGTTACACGATAATCGTTTTTTCGCGCAACATTGTTGCGCGAAAAAACGATGTTGCGAACTGACCCGTGTAACACGGCCTTAACTTCGTGTCGCTTCGGAAAGAGAATGTTCACAACTGAAACAATTGCGCGAAAACTGGCGTTTGTTGTCGTGAGAACTTGCACGCGTCATTTAAAACCTGAAATCTAAAATACAACTAAAAAACGTATCAACTCGCAATTCATACCGCTACAAAGGGCTCCATGTACAGCGTAGCAAGTTTGTGATACTCTGAAAGCTTTTCCATGGTTCTCTCTCGATGTAGATTTAACAAAAATTACGGAAATGAGACAACATTCACGACGCTGTAAAAGTTGCAAAGAGTTTTTTGATAACTGGTAAGTTTCGATGGCAACTGTCGCAGATTTTTGCGCGCGCGCAATTCTGAGTCTGCATTGTTATTACACAGCGGTGCAACGCAGCAAAGTAGAAAGCAAACCCCGTGACCGTGTGAGGCATAGGGCATCTACAAACCCAAACGCAGCAACCCTGTACCTTCTATTTGGCGTCGATCCAAGTTATGCATTCTTGTAATAGAAAATGAGAGGGACAATGAGGGCGTTGGCCATTATATGTCGATCCCACTAAAGTTATTTTTAGTTTAAGGTATCTGATTTCCGAGATGTCTGTATAGAATACAACCTTGATCAGAGGTTTTCATTGAAAAAGAAAGATTTTCATAGAAAAAGGAGGATTGCTCATGTAGACACAAAATAATTCTTCCTGGGGACAAAAGTGATCTCTGCTCCGCCGGATACGCAAAGAACTAACAAATCACAACTTGCATTTGTTTGCCTGACCACTCGACCAGTTTTGGTACCAGAGTTGACTATGATCGGCCGTTTGATGCAATATTCAATTACTATACATATTCACATTCAACAAAATATAACTGTATTAAAGGCATAATTTTACATCCAGAATTGCGTGTCTATGCAGCTTCAAGGAATAATATTAATTCATTTTTCAAGTAAATATGTTCATTCAAAGAAAACAGATTTATTCTGTCACAAAAAACACAGTCATTGAACGAAATTACATTCGTTTAGAATTATATTCATTTCGAGGAAACCATATACATTCAAAAAAACAATATTTATTCAAGGAACTTTATCCATTCAATCCAAGGAAACTATATGCACTCAAAGAATGTTATTTATTCAAGAAAAAACATACGTTCAAGGAAAAAAAATTATTTGAGGAAACTACGATCAATCAACAACGTTGAGTTTCCGGACATAGTAGAAATATTTATTCAGTTTTCCCAGCCACATTATAATAACTATAAGCTTCATAACTCCACTATTTTTAGTTGAAGGATGAAGAAAATGCTGCTGTCGAAGGTTCTGAATCTGTGTCGCTTTCGCTGGCACCGTGCGAAAAAATATTACCTGATTCGCTCCCCGTTTCGGACACAATATCTCGCTAAAATCTGATGTGTCCACCAGTGAATCGTTTGTATCTGACGAAACTGTTAAGCATACTTTCCACTAAGAATTGTCGCCCAATAAATGCTATTTGCCTTCTCTTTACTTTGATGTCGCTTTCATCGACAAATTTTATCCCAACGCTCTCAACATTTTCCTTCCACACGGCACTCACTAACTACACCAGATCGAGGTTAGCTTTGATGCGGACGTCTAGGAAAATACCCTTTCCTTCGTGAGCCAATCCATAACTAACTTTAGTGGAATCGTCCCTCTTTGTCCCCTCATTAAGCTGCACCTATCAGTTGTATTTCTATTTGATACTAGGGTCACCGGAGTGCACGTTGTATATCTATGCTCACTTGGTTATAGTGATTTAATGCGTATGTTTAATTTGTTTCAACAGAGGCCGAAGTTCAAAAGAATACCATACTATAGCGTAAGCTAGCACAACAACTTCCGTATGCAAGTACCATTTCCACAAGCCCTATTTTCCACCGATATGAGAGGTGAGCTGTCAATTTCCAATTTGGGCCAGCGCTTTGCTCCGGGTATTACGCCATATAATAAAAATAGTGGCCGCAAACTGAAACGTATTAAAAATTGCCGTAAATCGTTATGGAATTGGCGTAAAACTTAGTAGAACTGACGCGAAGCGTTACAACTATGAGTTAACGAAAAATGTAAAATATTGACTCTAATGTTAAGAAAACGTTTGACGCAAAATACAGCAGCGCAAACTGTAGCAGAATTTATTTATTAAAAATTTTAATAAGAAAACCAACAAATAGTGATCACCACTGAAACCTGGTTTTGACTAGCGACGCAAGGAAAAGCAAAAAAGAGCTCTCGTTCCCCTAGCCTCGCCCGCAGGCAACATCTATTAGCAATAAAACTACCTGGAAACTTGTGTTGTCATGTTGAATTATGGTAATTAGGGTCAACTTAGGCTAATGGGGGTAAAGGAGGCTGTGACTAAAGTCTACATGAGAACGGTAAGAGAGGCCCCCATTTGCGCCTCGCTTTGCTTGCCGACTCGCTCAAAGCCTTCCACCCCTCGTATTTGTTGCCAGAAATACCAACTGGAGTTGCCTGCGTTGAAGGCTATTACTGACAGTCTTCATGCAACAACAAGAAATGAAGCAAACTCAACCGCAAAGCTCGAAGCCTTCACTTTTTCTTACACGTACTCTTGTGCTTGCTTGAACACTATTGTCGTAAAAACGAAACATGTAGTCAGTGCATGGAATATTTTTATTTTTGTCATTTTGTTCCAAGTTAGTTGTTGTTCCCCAAAGTTGAAAGAGGCAGAAGCAAGTTTAAAGAAGGTACGTTTGTTGATCCCTGGTAGACTGGGCACGAGTTAATATTAATGGATAGCGGATGATTTGGCTAGGGAAGAAGAGGATCGTAATCTAATAAAATCATTGTTTCTTTAAAGACATATACTCTCGTTTTTAATATCAATTATTCAGTTTCAATACCTGCTTGAGCCGCTGACCAGTAACCACAGGCTCGTAAATTGAGACTGTCAGCTTTGGCCGACCAGGCATTGGCGGACAGTTAACACATAGACGCACAATAACGACACGAAACTATGTTTTCAAATATGTTGTTTTTGTAATTCTACTTGTTTTATGACAGTTTGTTTCGGCCCTCATGCAGAAGTCCAAACTCCGCTCGTAAAATTCGTAAAAGGATCGCGTACCTAAAACACCACTGCAAGAGCATACTATGTCTAAATTAATTTGTTCTGTAGGAAAGACGGCATATTTACTAAATTTTATGAATTTATGATCTAAAACGTGCTACAATTGACGAAGTATGTAGTGACAGTACTCGTTCAAAAGTCGTTGTATTTTTGCTCCATTTATGCCTAAAACTACCATGCTAGCACAATCCACCAATGCCTATTCCCGACAAATAAATTAGATATTTTATTCCAGGCAAAAATCAGCGCATGATGCAATGCTTGTCAAGCACAAAATTTCTTGCTTTTGGGTTATGTATTTAAAAAGAACACATTCCATCCCCTCCCCTCAAAATTCAAAATGTATGCCCCTTTAAACTCACCACTTGCTAGAAAAACAATTCAAATCATTCACCGAAGGGCAGTCTTTATTACGAAGATACACCAGCAATTACACCATAGTAAACACCGAAAGTTTCCCAATTGACACATATCTTTAAAGCGTATTTAATAGTAAACAAAACAGTAAGCACTTCAAGATAAAACAAAAATCTTTGTACACGCCTCTGAAGTCTGGCAAGCTTTAACACTAGTTTGTTCTATAAAAAATGCTTAGTCTAAGGTCGCTTTTCATTTAAACAGTCTGGCCGACTGAAAACACCAAAGATCCATTATCAGATCGATTCGGCCAGAATCAGTTCCGAGAACTCGTGCGGTCCATTTGAAAAAAACTGACTGGTCGGACCGGGCTGACCCGATAAATGGAGGGCGGCCTAAAGACCTGTAAAACTATATTTAGCCAGGACATGTGTGATTTTGAACTTCAGCTGAGGGCATGTTTACATGGAGGTGGGGTAACCCGCCTAGTCACACCGCCATATGGCCATGCTCGACTGCTCATGGAAAGTCTTTTTCGCGCCGAGGCGGGTAACCCTGTCACCCCCGGGGTCTTCAAGGTTGCATGTAAAGGCGGGCTAGTTTTTGACCACGGCTTGGCGGGATACCCCACCTACCCGGCGTCCCCCACCTCCATGCGATTCGTGACCACTCACCATTTGGGTGATTTCTTTCTAGATTACGGGAAAAGTTCTGTGATACTAAGTAACATAATTCGAGCTGTTTTTTCTCATATACTGATCATTGCAACTAACCTTCGGTTTTCTTTCGTTAGCTATATGTTTCACAATTAAATACATTCCTTTTGAACAAAACAGCCTTGATAAAGTCCCTTTCACTCCTCAAATACTTACACTACCTAATTTTGTTTTCTTCCAACTTTAATACCGCTAGTATAACAAGAACAAAGCGGAAACCATGTTCACACTTCTCGTTAAACGGGTTTAATCTAATCGTGGTTGAAGATTAACTTGACAGTTGTAGTACTCAAACCGGCTTAAAACCTGTAAAACTAAGTTAATTTATCGTTAAGGCGTTGAAATGCTCATTTTAGAACCCGAAAAAACCTGTGAACCGACACTAAAAAGGAACATTTTAAAGTCGAACCAGTTTGATATAATCATGTTTAGTGCTTGGTATGAACGTGCTATAAATGTACTAAACAAGTTGCAACAAAACATCCAAACGGTTTTCATTTATATGCGAGTAGTTCTAATATCATTGTACTTGTAAAATCAGCTAAATGGAATCTGTCCACTCGTCCAAATAGCCTGAAATGGTTATGCAGCAATTATACTTACATGTCAACTTTACATCTTTTTTCTGGCAATCTACTTTTTCTTCATACTATTTTCAAAACTTCAAAACCAAAATGATCACGTACTATTGTTTTTATAAAGCGTGCTAGAACCAGTTGTCAAACACTATTACAAAATAATTACAGCTAGCTGCAGTATCAGTAATGTGGTTGACGGCTCAAAACCGCATTTAGTTTATAACATACATGTAGCTTTCAGGAATTCTCGCCAACCTAAAGGCTTTGAAAAAGCTTTCGATTCATGCCCTAGGTGTTGAGAGGGCTCAGAAAACTTTGAGAAAGGAAAATATTGATTCTCAACAATTTTACTCAGTTTTCAAAATCCATTTTCTCACCGTTTCTTACCTCATTGTATTTTTCTTACAACTATTTTACAGTTTTAGTACTTCTCTTTTGAAACAAGAAAACCAGATAAGTAAAAAAATGTGAATTCCACGACTTTCCACGACCACAAGATTATTCACCTAAGTTCCATTACTTTTTATTGCGTAGATTTCCGTTACTTGGACATGACCGGGAAGAACAATCCGAAATTATCACGCTTTCAAAATACTATCAAGACGTCGGAAGTGATCAGTTTGTTAAGCAATACTAAAATAGTTTTTTGTAGCGTACATAATTCATGAAGTGTTCTAACTACCGCAAGCCCGTTCCTTAGCAGTAAGGCTCTACTCTGAGAACGAAGTATTCCATTGGTCATTGAGCAATAACATTAACAATAACTGACACTTTTTAACAATACGCTATTGTATGTTCTTTACGGACGGTCAGTTTAAGAATAAAAGTTTTGGTTATTTGTATTGTTTTTATCCAATGTGATCTTCCGTTCTCAGAGTAGAGGGCGACTCTTCCTTTAATTAGCCAGCGTAGCTTGACGTTCTAGTTATTTGAGTGGCGAAAAAGTTTACCGCTCGTTTGTTTCGCCTTCCCGAATGACTAGAACGCCAAGCTACGCTGACTACTCTTCCTTAGATGTAGATAACAAAATAATAGCTTTTTTAATCCTTCACTTTCTTGTTTGTCTATCATTGAACAATATATTAACGGTTTTGTTAATATGGAAATATGTCATCCATTCCAAACCCACTAAAGATGGAATGTAAAACTCTTCTTTAACAGAAAGTACTGGAGGCAAGTCTTGAGAATTTAGCGTTTTACTAGTTACTTGGAACTTTTCGGGAGTGAAAGGTTTAACTAATTAATAATTAACTCGAACCCACAAATAAAGGAACTTAAATACCAGTCCTCACACTATGACTATCAACAACTATCTTCTCCTTATAGTAACAATATAAAATAGGTTACTTGGTTGTGAGAATGAACACACATTGAGATCATCCGCTCTAAATTATTTAAGATGAAGATCAAAATTATCTTAACCAATTCATAAGAAATGTATGGAGATAAGGAACTTACAAACATGTGCATCGTTTAGCTGCATTGGAAGAGAACGGGTAACCAGCAGCTTTTTGTATGAAATTAGGACTTGCACTTGTTTGTTATTAAACATTCTGAAATAATGGGGAAGGGACGGTTAGGTCAGACAAAAGTTTTGTTTTAATTAGCTCATTCCATCCGGGGAACCACTACATTTGTTTTTATGTAGCTTGGAGGCAAATATGACATTTTATTTTTTCATCTGCGGTCACAGTAACAAATACTGAATTATGATTGGTTCTTAGCGTATTTGTGAGCGGGCAAGATTTTCCTATCTC
>JAOBRG010372925.1:0-11678 GCA_027574985.1 Umimayanthus nakama
TCTAGTCACTGTGGCGACTAGGAATTAAAACTACTATGAAACGACTGCAGTCCCTTTTATTTCTGCTCTCGCCCCACTCCCCCAACTGCATTACGCCACACGGCCAAACCGAGGAATCTTCCATTTCCGGCCCGGAAATAGTGAAATAAAGGGACGGTTCGCAGTCTAATGGTGACTCTACCTTGGAAAGCCAGTGACCTAGCTGGATGGGTCAACCCGCTTCTAGCCGAGCCAATAACTGCAGGTGTCGGGGAAACTAAGTTCAGTTCGCTTTTTGGCTTTACCTACAAATTCTACAAATCAACAATCAAACTAGTACTAAGCTTTGGCAATGTTATTTATTACTTAAGGTATTGTTCCAAGTAAAGGAGATGAAATTATATTTTGATATATCTTATAAACTGTTCGTCGTTTCAACCCTAACAACTAGAAGTTTCAACGTTTGCCCAAAAACAGAAGTGATTACTCAATAATTTATGAACTTTACAAATACACATTAAAAATTAATCTGTTTTGTTAAGATGCAACGACTTCATAGATATAGAGCAATTTCATTTGGACAGTAAAACGGTCTCAAAAATTCCTAAGCTGCCGATCCCCTAATATAATACTGTGCCTAACAACAGTGACCCCCCCCCCCTCCCATATCCTACACCGTGACTCCCTCCCTTGTGCAAAAAAAAACTTTTCCTTGACTGAAGGTACCCAATCTCCAACTTGCGAAATAATGGCGAGCAATTCCATACAACCAACAAGTAAAACGCTCTGTTTCAAACTTTGGCGTTATATCACTGTCAAAGTTCGAGTTTATCAATTTTACATTCAAAGGAAAACATCGAAGTTGATCCAACGTCCATTTGGTCACAATTAAACCTTAAGTCTTTTATTTCACATGCCAACACATCCTTTGCGATTTGACATTTGACAATTCAAGACCAATACCTTCGTTTTGCTACATTTAATGACAATGCGACACTGAAGTACCACAATGCAACATCTAAATTGAATTGCAATGTTAACTGTATCTTTGAGGTTTACAGTGCATCCTTTTTTTCTGTAAATTCGAATTTAATGTTATAATTTATCATTGTAATATATTTTTTTAAATGTAGCATTGTGATGCTCCACGGTCGCACTCTCGAATTTTAGTATACAGCAAAATGTAATTAATTTAAAATCTTGAGTTGTCAAATGTCGAATAGCAAACGATATGACAACATATGTTGATATGTGGGATAGAAAACTTGAAGGTTGATTTGTGACCAACTGGATACTGGATCGTCAACTTGAACTTTGTATTGCCGTTTATTATGTCAGTTGATAAACTCGAATTTTTAGCGGTGATGTAACGCCATATCAAACGGCCGCTGTGATATAACGGCATGTGTTACTTTTTGCACTTATATGGAAAAAAGTCTTAGACGTTAAAACGTTTCATCATTTCACTGAGAATAGAATGACGACAAGAATTTAATTTACTTATTTAGGTATATCAAAACCAACCTAAAATTACACGCTTTTTTTATAAGAACCAGTAACTTTCGGCTCAGCTGCCTGGGCTGTTCTTAAATTTTTGGCGATTTCAGCCTCAAATTGTTCTTAAAATGTTCTTATTTTCTGGTATTTCCACTCTAAATAATAAAACGACGCTAAGAAATACATATTTGCTCTTATTTCATACTGCTGTACTGATGCTTAAAAGTTTGACACTGTCTATACATTGTCCGCGAACGCGCGTCACGAGCTTGCGTCACGAGCTTGCTTATCACTCTTCCAGCGCTCGATGACCCAGCTAACTCTAACAGATCTTTTATACATTTGCATCTCATTCTGTGTATAAGAATTAAATAAATTTTCTTAAATATTTCTGATCAAAATTTCAGCCTGGTGATTGTTCTTAGCTTGTTCTTAATTTTTGGACAAATCTCAGCCTGGGTGTTCTTATAAAGTTTGTTCTTATAAAAAAAAAAGCGTGTAATAAAAATTTCCCCCAAGATTACTTTAAATATTACTTGAAGTATTGTAATAGATCGCAGAAAGCAACTGCAAGTACTTGAAAAACGTACTGGTTGTCTGGTAAACAAAAGCCAATATTAATCTGGATCCTTCCCCTTATTGTCATTCAGATTTATGATAGCTGGTACCAATAAACAATTTCTTTTTTACTCGTATTGTTGCAAACAAGTTATTTATACAGTTTATATTTATGCAGTTTATATTTTATAACTCGAACCCTCGGTGACTCGAAGTCCCCGCTAATTCGAAGCAAAACTAATTTTCCTTGATTTGCCTCATGTAAAATAATTAATAACAATTACTGTAATTTTAACCCCTATCAGTCGAACCCCGATGGCTCGAAACCACGCTAAAGCGGTGTTTACTTGCTTCATGTACTTTGCTTTGTAGTTTTACCCTTGATAACTCAAAGGCGATTTGTGAATAGATCTTTCAACAAATGTTAAAGTGAGATTTAGCGCTAAACATTCTAAAAAGCAGTTACTTTAGATCGTAGTACTTGTGGCTTTCATGTTTTGTTTTGTCGTTTTTATGCTCTTACACTGCCAGAAATTTTTCCAATAAACAGGTATAAACATAGACTAATTTAATCAAGTGCTTCTGATCTTTTTGTTTAAAAACTCTATAGCACGAAACCCGGATAACTCAAAAGTAATTTCAATTTCCCTTGGCAATTCGAGTTACCGAGGATCAAGTGTACTTGCCAGCTCTGCAAAAGTATTTTTCAAAGCGTAGCCCCTCCCCCCACCCCAATTCAATAAAGAAAGACATTTGCCCAGTTCATTCATGGGTACATACCAGTTTTTCGGTTGCAATTTTTAACCATTGCAGGTGGACAGATTCGCTCAAAGCTATAAAAAAACCCAGCTAAAACTGAGCTAAAATTATTCTATTTTAACTTATTAGAGGGCTTCAAGCAAGACTGGCCAGGGGGGAGGGAGGGAAGTCAAATTTGTTCTTTATGATTACAAGGACTGGTCAGAAAACTTCTTGGCCCTTTTTGGTGACCGAGGAAACCCCATGACAATCGGATTTTTAATATAACTTGTTTCTTAACCTTTTTTAGATCTTTGATGTGCATGAGGTACGGCTCGAAAGCCGACAGGTGCCGCCCGCCCGCCGACACTAGTGATACAGGAATACTCGGCTAGCTGCTGCTAGGAAAGGTTGCATTGGCAGGTTCATCTTTATTTTTGTGACTCTTTTAATCATCGTTTTGTTTCACTTTTCAGAGATCGAGAAGGAAAATGAAGCCTTCAGTCTGTCTGTCGGAAGTCTTTTGACCACATCATGTCACGGACAGGGTGCACAGCTGGAGCTCAAATAGGAACGTGGCCTCATCACTCGATCATCACGGCATGTATTGATCTAATTATAGAACTAATTATGGCGTCAGAGTTCATGAAGTTTGGGGATTTTTTGTAGGAAACTTTAGATTTTTGACATCTGAAATACAGTAAGTTTTATTTTGTCTTCATCAGATCAGACTCAATATTCCGTTACCCGTTTTGGAAAAGTGCTGTGCAGGTATCTGGGGTTTTTTTTTTAAAAAAGTGTTCCGACTTTTACCTGTTGTTTTTTCGTTTTATGTGTTTCACCAACATGTATTTTCAAAACTAACGAAAGTTGTGCCAATTCATGCACAGCCAATAGGTCACTAGATCGTCAGCTATTACTGTAAAGAAAGAAAGAAAGAAAACAAAATCAAGGAAATACGTTTCAACAATTTTTTGTTTTCTTTTTTCGGAGCTCACAGCGGTTCTCGAGTCACGCGATGCGTGTGATTTGAATTTTGTCGAACTGAATCTCCTTTCCTGACTATAACAGTTTTGCTATCACAACTTTTTATTGTTTTTCAGGGTTTTTTTCGGTTTATTTCCACTTTTCACTATGAAACTTCTGTATAAAATCGAAACTTCACTTCCGTGTTGTGCCTGAGAAAACGCTAGTTTATATAAAGTCATGGCTGGCAATGTTGCTGACACCAACTGTAGCGCAAAATATTGTATTGGTTGTGGCTTTTTTACTAGTTCTTGTGATGAAATACTAGGTTAGGCGTTTATTTTTATTTTTACTGCCAACTCAAGCAAACATCTGCTAAACACAAATGGAATGAAAATTTCTGCCTGACATGATCTGTGGGGTGGCCGGCGTGTCTGATACAGAGAGCAGGGCTCATGGCCACGAGAACGGCCTGGCGCCATCTTAGCGAAGAACGAATTTGAGTACGTTGTGTTTAAAGCTCATTTTGCTACTTTGAAGAACCGATGCAGATACTCTGATTGTGGTTTCTGTTAGAGTGATATTTTTCCACAAGATAACCGTAAAGTTTGGCGCATTTGGTGGTTGGAATTCGACGAATTTCTCTTCCGAAAAACGCCCATTGTTTGGTCATTGTTGTATGGCGTGATCGCTTGAACCGAAGGGAACCATTTGAAGGCAAGCACTCAGAAGAAAGCGGGAAGGCAACGGTTCACTTTTACACAGGGAATTTTAACCTTATAACTGAAGGTTAGCAAATCTGAGGAGAGCTTGACACTGGAACAGCACAAATCTTAACTCGGCTCAACCAAAGTTAGAGCGTCCAAGTTGTAGTTTGCCTGGCGTCGTTTGGGAAAGTCTTTGTCTGTGCCTGAACGATTATATTTTACTTTCGAGTCTTTCCGTTTGAATTTTACAATGTGCAGCGATTACCTTTTCGCTTTCTTGAAAGATATACTTCAGACGTGTTAAGTTGAAAGACATTGTTCGGAGGAAAAGGATATCGACGGATGCAAACGGAGTAAATTCACCTATCGTTCGAACGACTGTTGGTTATTTGGTGTCGCCATTTTACCTCACAAGAACGAAGCGATTGCGTAGCTTTGAATCTAAAACAAGGTTGATCTACTACAATATTCAAGGAAACGTTGAAAATCTTGGGCTGTTGCGACTGTTTGCGAATACAGAAAAGTGGGAGAAGACTGTTAAAGTTTGCATTTGAAAAAGGACTTCTATTCCGGCTTGGCGTGTATCCGTGTTCTTTGATGTTGGGCGAAAGCGTCCTCTCTTCAGAGTTGAGGCGAAATCTTATACGGGAATTTTCGAAAACGTGTTTCGACAGTTATAAGCCAGATCTAAATATCAAAGTACTTTAACCGCGCGGTTTCTAGCAATGCTGTGATATTTTAACGATGGTGAACATACAAGAGCTGATCGACAACTTGAGGGCCACGAAGCCGCCTTATGAATGTCCTTTGTGTCAAAAGATTTACAAAAGTTACAGCGGAATTGAATATCATTTAATAAATTTCAAGCACGATGGCAGTGAGAATATTGTAGTCCCCACATCGGCAACGAAAAGAACGAAAGGACGAGGGAGAAAAACTGTTAAGAACAAGAAGCCTCCGCCATCTCCGCCAACCGTTTCTCTTGTTCAGCAAAATCTAACATACGCACAAGCGCAAGAAATCGTCGAAGTTGAACTTGAGGGGCTGCCACATAGAATACATATAAATGATAGCCTAGATGTTGTTGATCATGAGGAAACTAAAGAACCAGAAAAACCTGAAGAAGAGTTTGTCTCGTTTTCTTTCAAACCGCTTACGAAGGCCAAATCGAAAAACAAAAACAAGAACAAGAGCAAAAATAAAGGAGATTTGGAAAGCAAGCGGTTCAAACTGCCCGAAGCAGAGTTTCTGCAAGTTGATTCCAGGATTAGAATACCCGATGCTCCCGCACGGCCATCGGCTTATTTCCGATTCATCGAGAAATGTGTTGAGGAGTTGGACGAAATGGTGGAGTATGACATGGATGAAGAAGACTATGCGTGGCTTGATTTCGTAAATGAACAAAGGAAGTCTGATAACATTGCCCCAGTCTCCCAAGAAGTGTTTGAAACTCTCATGGATAGACTGGAAAAAGAATCTTACTTTGAGAGTCAATCTTCATGTGATCCTAATGCTTACATCGATGAGGATGCAGTGTGTTGTATTTGTAATGATGGTGAATGTCAGAACAGCAATGTGATCCTGTTTTGTGATATGTGTAACTTGGCTGTACACCAAGAGTGTTATGGTGTCCCTTACATCCCTGAAGGCCAGTGGCTGTGCAGAAGATGCCTTCAGTCCCCATCTAGAGTTGTCGACTGTGCTCTGTGCCCTAATAAGGTTGGTGCTTTCAAGCAAACTGATCAGGGCAAGTGGGCACATGTTGTTTGTGCTCTATGGATTCCTGAAGTTTGCTTTGCAAATACTGTGTTCCTTGAGCCTATAGATTCTATCGAGAACATTCCTTCTGCTAGGTGGAGACTTAACTGCTACATCTGTAAGCGACGGCAAGGAGCTTGTATCCAGTGTTTTAAGACAAACTGTTACACGGCCTTTCATGTGACCTGCGCACAGCAAGCAGGTCTTTACATGAAAATTGAACCAGTTAAAGGAGAGAATGGGCAAATAACAGTGAAGAAGACAGCTTATTGTGATGTCCATGCTCCAGGCAACAAAGAAGAACCTGAGGGCAGTGAAGAAGAGAAGGAAAAGGAGAAAGACAAAGACAAAAAGGAGAAAGGCAGTGCTGTTAAGAGCAAGGAAAGTGCTAAGACACCCTTTAAATCCAAGAAAAGCATCAAGAATTTCAGGAAAATGTTGGCTGAGAGAAAGACAACGGGTATACCAATCGTCAACATCCCATTCATTCCAGCTCACAGGTAAAAGAAATTTGTTGCTTAGTAACTTTTCTGTTAGATAAAATATTGTATCCACAATACTTAGAACTGTGAAACTGGTTGCCAAATGCTGGGAAGATGTGACAGCTGAGGGCCTTTCTTGACAATGACAGTATTTTGTGTTTTTGAGTTAATCATCTAGCTTTGGGGTGTTCTGATTGGTTTATCAACAAAGGTGATAACACAGTGAAATGGGGATTCCCCTCTCAAACTCAGCTATTTGAATTCTTGAAATTTATCATACAGTTCATTTTTCAAATGTTTCTCATCTGAGAAGGTGTATTTTAGACAACCTATCTGTAACCATTCAGTGCTAAAAGAAAAAGTATAAATATACTCTGGGTTAAAAATAGGGGCCAGCTGTAGCCTACAGTTGGCAATATCCTGACCATATCAGGCTGTTTTCTTCACTGTTTACAAAGTATCCAGTAGATATCTTGGTTTTTGTAAACAAGTTTGGAAAAATTATTTTGAACCCTGATTACTTTTATCACAACACAGAGATATGTGAAGGAGTTTTTCAAATCTTTTCACACAGAACATCAACTCTACAACTTGTCCACAATTCCAACCCATTTGCATGGTACAAAAGTATAACTTCTGTAGTTGTATGACTAAGTTTCGCTTTAATGATCACTGCAAGAAAGTGATGAACTGATTTAAATTTGTGAAGGTAATTTACCATTAGTAAGTAAGTACTATTTGATCATGTTTCTCTCATTCCATAATAAGCAACCTCCATCTTTCATATCAAATGGTAAAATATAGAAAAGGTCCTGAGAATTTAGATTTCTGATGTTAACTAACGATGAGCCTCGATGGAATTGAAGTTTGATCTTTTCAGGCAGAAGACACAAAGGATAAGCATTCTGTCTCATTACTTGGTATTCCTGTTGTTGTGGTCATGTAACTTGGAATAAGGACTCCTGACTTGTTTTTATTTCAAAATGAAACTTTGTCACAAGAAAGGCATACATGGGCAGAATTGTTCATGGGAATCCATCAACATTTATTTTTTTAGTACTGTAAGGATTTAAGAAACCTCGATGTGTTTTTTATTTGTTTAAGATGTTTCTCTTCTTGCAGTTTTAATTTTCTTGTCAAGTAATCTGGTTCCAGATCCTCAGAATTTTCAGAAGAAAAGCTCATGAAAATACTTTTAATTCATTAAAAAAGAAAAATCAACTTTACCAGTACAGTTCTAAATAATAGATTGTGTGTAAAGAGAGACAAATCAGGTTTCCAATTCTAAGTCACTCTCTATAAGTAAATAGAAAAAAAAATCAAATTTGGTATTTAGATAGAGAAGCACTTATTGTGCCATTCTACAGCTTTGATAAAAAAACAACTGTTTACAGTAAAAACTGTTTGTTGTATTGAATAGTTACTAAATAATTACTATGATCTATAGGACCAGTTTCCTTAAAATTTGAAAATAGTTGTAAAGGTAAATAATCACAACAACTTAGAACTGAATATTCTTCAGAGTTTTAAATTTTTTATCTAAACTTTAGTGAAACGTAGAAAGTCCTACAAAGAAAGTTGCTCTGCTACAGTAAATGTGAAGTTTGAATGATCATTACTCATGACCATTGTAACTCACCATTTGTTTAACCTTTTAACAATAATGTTCTGCTCACTTTGTTGCAGTAAGGCTTAACTCTAGGAACACGCTTTCTTTGTTTTTCCTTTCTTTCTTTGTTAAGGTTTGCGTTCTTTAACAATAGGGTTTGGATTACTTATATTGTTTTTTATCCAATGGGATCTTTTGTTTGTAGAGTTAATTAAAGATGACCCCTTTGTTGTGGTGCTTTCACTGGTACCCAGTACCCAATGTTGCAAGCCAATCCAACTGTTGTACAAAACTACATACATTTTTGGGATAAAGAAAACATATTTCAGCACATAATGTTTCAGCTGAGCAGTTTTGAGATCACCTTTAATAATTTGCAAACAATATCAATTGCTTGTAAGGCTGTGAAATTATGGTTGACAATTCTTTATTCCAACAGGCTGAGCAAGATTGTCAGCAAGGTTGCAATGGCTAGAAAAGCACAATTTGTTCAGAGTCTTCAGAGCTACTGGATGTTGAAACGCCAGTCAAGAAATGGAGTGCCACTGTTGAGGAGACTGCAGGCCACGCACCAGAATCAGAAGGGCAATGGAGATGATGAGGTTTGGATTGCTTTCATGCTGCTCCACACTGACAGTGATTGTGAAAAGTTACCTGAGTGGATAAGAAAATAATGTATCAGTTTAGTACATAGTGTTATCAGTATTATAGAGCAGCCTGTGTTGCTATTCATTTAGGTAATGTTACACGGGACTACGATTTTTCGCGCAACATTGTTGCAATAAAAATTGATCAAAATTAAGATTGTGTAACATGGCGCACGAACGTGATTTTTAACGCTAATCTTGTTGCGGCAACGTGTTGCAAGTTTTTGAATACTGTTCAAAAACTCACAACATTGTTGCCAAAATTTCTAGGGTTGGCAGCCTGTAACACCATCACCGTAAATTTTTCCCGCAACATCATCCATAGTATTGTTGTGCGCGGACGGGCATGAATGCTCACATATTGCAATCGCAAGCTGAATGTTGCAATCGTCACTCTCCCGCGTGCCCTTGTTGCAAAAAAATTGCCCTGAGTAATATGCCGTGGCGTACGTTGTGCAACATGTTGCCAGGCAAAAAAGAGCTCGTTCGATTTACCCTGTTACACCACATCAGTTTTTTGTACAATGATGTTGCCTTAAAAATCGTACCGTGTAGCGTCACCTTTAGAATACACTTCATACTGATCTTTTACTAAGTAATAAAATTTTATAATAAGTTATTGGGTTGTAATTAAACAGTTCATGAGCCCATGGACATAATACTAAACAATGGTCAAACTACAAGATAATAGATGATATACTTGTTCTAGTAAGAATAGTCGTAATAATAATAATAACTCCACATTGTAACATCTACAGATACCATAAATTAATAGTAAAACTACAAAGCAATTGATGAATTTGTCCTAGTAATAGTTATGATAACAATAATACTAATACATTATAATAATAATATTTCCACATTATAACATCTACAGATACCAAAGATTAATAGTATGAGCCCGGTTTAAGTGAACATTTTGGCTTTGATCAGCTAACTTCATTTTAACTATTGGAGAGGGAATATTTGTTTTTGGACCATATCCTATATGAACACATCATTGCTGAAATTTTTGCTTAGAGTACATCTTAGATCGGTTATTTCCATTACAGCAAATATTAAATACAAAACTTGTCAGAACAACAAAATGAATGTATAGAAGGTTATATTAAATACTTTGTGAATAAATATATAACTGAAGGCTTATTAACCTTGTTTAGGATGACCGCTCAGAGAGAATTCGAGCTATGAAAGAGCAGTTGCACTTCTGGCAGAGGTTGCGACATGATCTTGAGAGAGCACGTCTACTTGTGGAACTTATCAGAAAGCGGGAAAAGTTGAAGAGGGAACAGGTGAGTAACTGAATACATATTGGTGTTACTGTTGTTAGTATTGCTTAAAAGTTTTAAACAGTGACATTCTTGCTATGTCAGGCACAAGTCATAATTTAGCAGGGGGGGAGAGGGGGGGTGGAAAATAAATTTGAAAGTTATGAAAATATGTAACCCTCCCTGGCAACAGGTACGAAAAATGTCAACCCTCCCCTTGGCCAAGGCTGGAAAAATTGTAGCTCCCCCCCTCCCCCCATCGCTTGTAATACAATTATAAGGGACTGGTCATAATTTAGCAGGGGGCTGGGGAGACGTAATTGAAAATTTCAAGGAATGATAATTTGCAACCCTGCCTTGCCTTAACCACAAAAAATCATGCTCGCCTTGCTCGAGACTGCAAAAGTGCTCCCCTTCCATCAACACCAATGGTGTAGTTGGATACTGACTTCGTAAACAGCTATATCGTAAAAAAGATGTAGCAAAGTGTTCGTTGCTTCGCTACAACAAAATTCCTGGTATCCGCATTTGTAATTTACATCGATGCCACATGTTACTCGACGTATAGTATTCTGAAACTGTGGCTTGTATTTAAACAGTGGTGGGATAGCCATAAGAATTGTTGAACAAAATCTTGGCCCGAAAGTATTTGGACAGCACAATTGCACAAACATTTTATGCCTGACTTAGCAAGTCCAATAACGAGTCTTGGCATGATATTAAATGTACAGTAATAAGTTTTGTACTATAGTCTATAAACTATATATGGTAGAGTTTACTCAAGGGATGAAAAATTCGAAGAGTAGGGAATAGCAATTGCTGTTGAAAAAGTAATCAACTGCTTCGCTACTTAGAAAATATAGATGCTATAACTTCAAGTTCAATCTACCATTTTTAAAAAGTATTCTAAAACTATACTACTCCGTCTCGGAAATTGTAGTTCATTACAGTAGCAAACTCCAAATTAAATCTAGCCTTTCAAACAGCAGCCACTTTGCATGACAAATAAACTTAAAACTGCTCATTTTTCGAAAAATTGCAGCACAACAGAATATTGAATGAATATGCACCACTGTTGTATATGTACAATGCAAGAGACAACTTTTTTTAAATAGTAGCTGACAAATTATTATTGGACTTTTCCACACTATACTGTTATTCCGACCTATGCTATTATTGAATTTTTAAAATTTTCTCACTCTATAATATTATTTTGCCCTGTACTATTATTAATTCTTGGAAGCTTTTTCCACCCTGTACCATTATTTCACTCTATATTTTTTTTCAGGACTTCAGAGTAATAGTTTCTATTATATAGCAGTCCTGAAATGTTAAAAACAGTATTATATTACAATAAAAGATTAGTCTGTATTCTTCAAGTTTGTATGTACGTGCCTGGTACTAACAGTATGAACTGTAAAGAAGTAACTAATGTTCAGGGTGTTCCCTATGTGATCTTGTTCTTGAAA
>JAOBRG010372958.1:0-11676 GCA_027574985.1 Umimayanthus nakama
TTGTTTTCTTGTACTCTGTCATCATAACCGCCTGGAACAAGATGTGGGAATGATTGTATAATATTTAGTTTGTTTTTACTAGTATTGATCCTCTCTCCTGAAGGGGTTGTTTTTCAACCCCCTAGGCTTTCCCTCTCAGTTGTATCTGCCCAAACCTTAATTATGCTAATTAATTACCAATTGACCTGAAACTTTGCATGCACATACTGTAATTATTGGTCAATGTTTTATTCAACTCCAACTACTAGTAAATTTGCATAATCAATTAGTTTATGCCTTGACCTTGGGTCTCTTTCGGCACAACAAGTCATGGGTTATTTCTTTTGAAAAGTCATTAAGAAACCAGTTTCGGTAATTTACTATATAATAAGTCACAAATATAAAATATGGAAATGTATTTTAGCATATTAAAACTTATAAGGAATTGCTATCAATGAATGCCAAAGTTACTTTCAGAAAGTAATGCCATGTCAAAGTATAGCAGTAACAAAGATTCTTATTGGTCAATGACTGACCAGTCTTCAACATGGTGAAAAGAAAAACCCAGAACTATTTCCTGCATCTTATTTTTATACTTCTCTTCTCATCCTAGAACTCCTAACAAAATCAAAAACAGAAAACTTCAAAAACCCTTTTAATTACAATACACTGTAACAATTTTGTGTAAGATTGTAAAATATTATTACCGGCAACCACCAAGTGAATTCCACTCCATTCCGTCTTGCTGATTTTGTTCTTGAGCCAGTCCATAGATTCGAGTGCCAACTTTAGATTCTTCTTTCGTTCATACCTATTGATTGATAGAAAAACCACTTTGGCAGTGGGTGGGACAAGGTTCTCACATTCCTTCACTGGCACTGTAACATCAAATCCTTTGAAATTGATTGATGGGTGTAGAACAGCAGCTTGTCTACTCTTGAGTGAAGTGAAAGTGGATGCAAATGTTTCTCTGGTAAAGTTGCTGTTCACAAGGATAACATCTGCCATTCCTATAGAAGAAAATACTTAGGGTTTAAAAGTTTTTGATGGAATAAACATATGACTGTGTATATCCGAAGTACCATCAAATCAAACTTTATTGGCATAAATGTAAAGCCCTCCCATACCTTCCACCTGTAAACCTGCATCTTCAAAAGGTATCTGATTGTCAAACCATTATCACCTCCCTGGTATAAAGTCATCTTTTACATTAGTCAAGAGAAAATATTAGTGTTCCGGCTGTTATTACAATCTTGATATAACTGATTCTGAAATATAATTTCAGTCCCAGGGGCAGGTGGGGAATGCAGTTAGAGGTTCATAATTTATGCACAAAAATCACAACTTCAGAATTTGTCTACCCCAAAAAAACCCTAAATTTTGCAGCATATGCAAAAAAATCACAACCCAAAAAACCCTTCAGTTTCTTTTGTGACCCAAAATTTTTCCAGAGACTTTCATAGACCAAAAAAAAAATCACCTTTGGCTAAAATTTCAGATAAAAAAAAATCTTTCTGTGCCCCTGTGATTAAAATGATTACAATCACCTTGGGATTACAGTGCATTCTCGATTATCCCATTAGGCTGAAATTAATTTAAAGATGGGCAGTTCCGATATGCTGAAACTTTGGATATTAATTTTAGGATGATCTTTTGACCCATTTCCATACCCCCTTAAGGGTATTCTTTTGGTGTGACTGAAGATAAAACCACAACACAAAAGACAATTATATTTATTTGGCATTTTTTATATCTATCTTATATAAATGGTAAAACACTCAGGCAACTTGACAAAACAATGTTTTTACTCACTGTGCTTAATCGAACATCTGCTTGTGAAAAAAAATAACGACCCAAGTTTGGTGTCCGGATTTGAAGTTGGCAAAATCATTATTTTCATTAAGTCAGTTGACAGTGCTTGTAAAATCGAAATTGTTACTTCTGATTATGCAATCATGTACATGTATATCTGTAGATCATGTCATCTGCAAGGTGAAGTTGAGTCTCAGGTTTACCCAACTTGTAAGCACCAAAAAGGTTGGTTTTTAAGAAACATACATGCCACAAATACCACAGGTGCAATTTAACTAACTGTACCACAGCCATGTAATAACATGCATGTACTTTTACTACTTGAAACAGCTGGCAAAAATTTGGGCAATGAATTACAAACTACAAAACTAGAGGTATTTTATGAAAATTATTTTGAAACGTGTGTGATGAGTTTTTAGGAGATCTCAGGGTGGCATTCCTATCCATATAGTTACATACTTGTGTCAAAGATTGCTGTTATGCCGCATGAAAATTAGTACCCCCTCAAGATTGCCCCCCTCTCCTCAAGGAAGTTGAGCTCCCTGATTATCCTTGAAGCAGCAGGCACTATACTGGCATATGTTACTGATGAGGTCTCTAAGGAATGTTTTTGGTCTGAAAATTTGATAAAAAAGGAACTTTTTGGGTCTATGAAAGATGCACAGACTTTTTGGGGGTCACAAAAAACAAAGGGATTTTTTTTTTATATTGTACTTTTTATCAACTCAAATCAACAACAACATACTGCATGAGTGCAATTTAATGCTTGTCTGGGATTTTTTTCGGGTAGAAAATATCTGAAGTTGTTATTTTTTGGGTATAAAACTGGTACCTTTGTCGTCCCCCCACCCCACCCCACCCCACCCCTCATCATTAGAATATCTGAGAGGAGGCCCAAGGAGCAGGCACATACAGTCGTGTATACTGCATACTTCCAAGAGCAAACTTGCCTCTTACAAACATAACTTACCTGTGGTTACTTCCTCCAGCCAGTCAAGAGGCATTCGATATAACTTCTTCAGAAAACTTTTCCTCTGTGTTAACAAAAGATCTGGGAAGTGGCAATAAAACAGAACTTTCGCTTTGCTCAGTTTAAGCACTGGGACACAAGCCGACACTTGGTCGCAAATTATCACGTCCATTTGAATACCCGAGAAGAATACCAAGTACACAGAGATGTAGATCATACGAATATAAGCCCAGAATGCATAGAAACGGCCGAATACATGTCTCGGGAGCCAATCGCCGGCTGCAGTCACTTTCAAAGTGCCATCTTTAGTTTCTTGAAAGCAGTGCGATGGGTCGTGATGTGCCGTGATTAACTGAACATCATGGCTGCCGCGCGACTTCAGAGCCAGTGCAGAATCAACAACAAGCCTTTCTGCGCCTCCAATACCAAGATCTGGGTGAACAAATACAACACGAACCATTTTTGGCTTGCAAAATTAACTGTGAAAGAGTGAGTGCTCTGCTCAACACTGGTGGTACACGCTGTGGAAGGTGCTTCAGTATGCGCGAGGACTGGGTCCAGGGTCAATCTTGAATGCGCATGCTCTCTGCGAACAAACTACAAAAATGGCCGCCATGATTTAAGAGAGTACTCACAAATTCATTTATTTTGGTTTTTGTTTGCAAATTAGTTGCTGCTGGAGAAGGTGAACAGAATAACAAGTTTACAAGTCGAAGAAAGGGAATTTCAAGATGAGTGATGTACGGGATATATTGGAGCTAGAGCAGGGGTCGTCTCAAAACTTGCCTCCAAGCAAAGAAGCAATTGTGCGAGGAAGCAAGGTTTGGCGTTTAAATTTCGTTTGTTTTGAAATTCTTTGCTCACACAGACCAGCCAAATATTCTTATTTAAGTTCTGTGTTTTTTAAACAACCTCTTGTTGTATTAATCAACTATTTTACGCGAAAAGTATCTAGTATTGCCGGTGGTTCTGCAGATCTTTTGTGCCTGGGCTTACTAGTGTTGTAAGAGTAAGACCTGTCTCACTCTCAGACCAACTCGATGAACAATCAACATATGGTCATACATACATGTTTCATTATTGTAAGTGATACTCAATACTTTTCAACGATTGTATCAAAGTTTGATGTTCTTTAATGAATTTTTTTCTTATTTCTTAGATATCCCTTTCTCTCCAGCTTTTGTATTAAAAGTAAAATGAAAAAAAAAAGATCTCATTCAGTCATTGAAAGATGTGTATTCATTCGATACTGATCTTGCCTGCTTTCACGGTAAAATACCTGGTGGTGTTAAATATATTCTTCTTATTAGCTGAGTGCGAGGTCCATGCGGCAAGTTATGGACAGAGTTTTTTTCCTTCCTTTTATGGCCCAAGCTCGAAGCACACGGCCATACAAGAATTTTGATACAGCTATGGGAGGCTGGAGGCATTTCATGGTGCTTGCCCCGCAATTTTCTCTGTACTTGATCCAATTGTCACAGAAAGCCATTGAAGAAAGTAAAGAATATTGGAACTTTATGAAACTTGCTGGTCTTCATCGTCTCTGTAAATACTGTAATTTTGTTTTAGATACAAAATGCCACATTTTTTTTAAAACAGCGTTTTCTTTAACAGCCACCGTCAACTCCCTGGCTCCTCTTTATGTACAGTGTATGTTAACAGGAGCCAAAATTGATTCTTTAACGCTCCCTTAGATGTTTAACAAAGAAGTGAGTTTTTGTTCTACATGTTATGCCAACAGCCAAGAAAGCCCAAAAAGTCCATTGAGCCAGCTTTCAAAAGACCAGAAGGAATGCACAGAGAACTCTATGCCTTGCTGTATAATGACAACAGGTACAAGATATTTTCTCCCTTTCACTATCATGGCGACAGTATTAACCCTTAAACAGGCAGGCTATTTTGCCACACATATGCAGGCAAGGGGGCGAGAGGGGGTTCGTTGACCCCCCCAAGATTTTTGAAACAGTTAAAAAAATGCGTATGTCCTTTGGCATGCCATTAGTGTATGACCCACTAATTAATTTGCATAGTAACAATCATCACGTAATTAGCTGCTGTTGTCATGGTAACAAAAACAAAAATCCAAGATGGAAGCTGATGGCCGCCATCTTGGATTTTCGATTTTCGAGATTTTGCATAAAATTAAGAAATTTTACTTGAAATAGAAAGAAAACAACAATTTTTATGCCAAAACTATGAAATAAGTAGAAAAATATAAGATAACTGGAAGGTTTTAATCATTTGTATTCCAAAAATAGAAAGTTTGACAGCAAACTCTGATTTCGGGCAATTAGTGTGATGCTGTCATCAATGATGACATCACTCTATTAGTGTCAAAAGATGTGTTTATTATCAAGGAACAGTTATACAAAAGCAATTGGCAATTGGTCGAGGGGCAAAAGTTTAAGACCATAAAACAGGGGGTGTGGGAAAGGTTCAGCGAACCCCCTCACTGACAGTTAAAGGGTTAAGAATATGATGATTGATTGTTCATCACGAATTGCTTGTGATAAAATATAAAATTTTCACAATCTTTCAATAAAAAAACAAATGAAAAAAAAGTAACGAGAATTTATTAACTCATTGATGTTTCACTGCATTTTGGAGGGAAAGGGTTGACATGTTTATATGTACAAACACTACATTTATTGGAGAAAAACCACAGATTAACTTTTTGTGGCTGATCTAAAGGAGTTTCACACATCTTACCATCCCAAAGTGTTTTGATTTAACACTGGAAGACTAGTTTTGAAAAAAGTTATGATCCGGCGCTTGCTCGTTCGGGCTTGCAGACACTTTTAGAATGCCGAGGTCAAGCTTGCGAATGTTTTGTTCAGGCATTATTGGTATCATCATCTCCTTGCGTGGCTCGTTTGCCACCCTGAGCAATCAAGCATTAGCCATGGATACGGCCTCCGCTCTGGCGGTACTAGGCAGTGCCTCAGCAGCAACCGACTTATGCACACTGATAGGTTTATCACTTTTAAATACATGTAATGTTATTATTGTTATTTTGTTACTGATTGTATTTATTATTGTTATTATGTCATTGTAGTTTTGCATTATTGTACAGTAGCAATATCCATGTTTCTGTTACTGACCCCTCTTGTAATTTAGCGATTTCTACCAAAGAGGATATAAACATATTATTATTATTTTAAAAACTGTTTTATCTGCGTGGGCGAGTACTGGGTTTGATCAACAAAAGTTGATATGGTATGTTTTTCGCCTATGGGATATAGTGTTTAGCTGATGTTTCGAGCGTTAACCCTTCGTTGAAGCAGACTGAAGGGTTATGGGGAAATCAGTGTTTAAATAGTTTGTAATAAATTTATACAGATTGAAAAGTCAAGTTTTGCCATTGGTTGAAATTAGTAGCATCTAATTGATCAGAAACATGTTCAAAACTAAACTAATGAGGTGGAGGTAAAAAACTAGACTGTGTAAACAGCTAGAGCGCTAACTGATGTTAACAGGTTTTGCTAAGAAATGACAGGGGCTCTACCCCACTACCACAGTACCTACGATACCACATGAGGTGAGGTTACATATTGGTCTAGAGTAAACAGCTAAGGCGCTTAGCTGATGGTTATCGCTATAGCATGGACTCTCCCCCACTAGCACAGTACCTATGATACCACACAAGGTGGGGGTAGGAATCTTGGTCTAGTGTAAACAGCTTACTGGTGGTTCAATGTTATGACAAGGATTCTTTCCCATTAGCACGGTACCTATGACACCACACAAGGTGGGGGTATGAAGCTTGGTCTAGTGTAAACAGCTAACTGGTGGTTCAATGTTATAACAGGGATTCTCCCCCATTAGCACGGTACCTATGACACCACACAAGGTGGGGGTATGAAGCTTGGTCTAGTGTAAACAGCTAACTGGTGGTTCAATGTTATGACAGGGATTCTCCCCCATTAGCACAGTCTGATACCACACAGGGATACAAACAGATGAAGGCCAAACTTGGTAGAAAACATGTTCGACCCTGGAAATTTGTTCCGTTCACCAACCCAGCTCGAACTGATGGGGCAGTATTTTATCACTGGAGGAGAGTTGCGGATGAGGGCAAAGAGTATCCATTTGCTAGGTTTAATAAGGTACGTCACTCTGACTGGCTGGAAGACAAAGCAGAATAGTTGTGGGGACCAGATGTTTGAAATACAGTGTATGCAAGTTCTTTTGGTTGTTTGGAAAACCTTTGACTCAAACACAATGGGGGGGGGATAGGGAGTCACTGTACTCCAGTATACCCTCGCTATTCTTGGATCATTTACTGGGCAGTGTTGAACTTGTGGTCCAAAATTTTTATTCTTACCATCAGAAAAGGTTGTTAAATTAAGATTTACAAACTCAATCTTTTGACGATCATAAAATTAGTTGTCAATGAACAATATGAAACAGACTGATAAAAAAGTAATTGATATATTGGACTTTAGATACATGTGTGTGTCTGGTATTAGTCTAGCATTGACTCAGTACTGATGCTTTGTTAACTATCAGTTGTTAATATTAAACATTCCGTTTAATTTTCCCCAGAAAGTGGACATTCCTACTTATTCAGATGAGGAGTACCAGGTATGGAGAGTAGTAAATTTAAATAAATGTTCCTTATAAATTCTTCACTTTTATCACTTGTCAGAAAGAGCTGGGCTAACAGGATCAGGAATAGCCTTTTTTCTTGTCTCTTGCACCCACGGAGGTGGCGGATGGATGGGAGATGCAATGGGTTGTAAATGAATTGCAGAAATGAAAATAAAGTGGTTCAAGGCAGATACAAGATTTACAACACTTGGGGGTTATACAAAGAATCAGGCACCCTATACAGTTTTTAATAACATGCTCTGATATTCTTTTTGTGTATTATATTAATTTTGTATCTGGTATTGTGGAAGTAAAATGAATAAACATCAAGCTTTACGTTATAAGCACTACCAGTTACAGGAACTACTGTACAGTCATAGATGTGTTATACAATATACAGGCCACAAAATGTTCTATGGAAAGGTTTGTTATAATCAAGGTTAAAATAGAAAAGAAAACACTGGAAACAAAATTCAATTTTGCCAGACAAAAAACAGTGTTACTTTTTTTTAAAAACTGTAAGTTGAACATTTCTGTACTAATTGATTTTGCATAGTTAAAACATAAGCAGTGACAACACCAAATTTAATTTACAACTGGCTTGAGTGGAAGCACCTTTTTCAAAGTTTTCAATAAAAATTTCAAGTTACAAGTGTGCCCCCCCCCCCCCCATTTGTAAAGTAAATATACTGTACAATAATTACAGTCAGACTTTTAAGTTGTATGATAAAATACTATTTGGTGGTTGTAGATGTATCTGGATGATGGCACTCAGTCAAGTTGGACAAGGCTGGAAACTGACCATTTGTTTGATCTCTGTAGGTATGTTAATGACAGGTGTCAAAATTGACATGTACTAAATTTGGAGTGGTATTTGTTGGAATGTGGAATGGCCTAAAGGCCCTGTTACACTGTGCAATCTTCTCAGCAACTTGTCTCGCAATGGTATTGCAAGACAAGTTGTTGGAGAATTGCACAGTGTAACATGGGTTGTCTTGCAATTTTTTCGTTGTATGAAGCGTTGCACAAAGTAGAACTCAACTCTACTTTTCGCAATGGGTTGCAGCAACTTTAGAACAACACCATTGCACAGTGTATCACCCCTCCAGCAACTTGTCTTGCAATTTAACGGCAGTTTTAACAAAGGCGCATGCGCACACTTCTTGCTTTTTCGTTCCGAGGAGTATTGCGAGACAAGTTGCTGAGAAAATTGCACTGTGTAACAGGGCCTCAACATTAAACTTCGGCAGCTTGCATCGCTACGTTTCCAACCATTGTGAGACAAGTTGCTGAGAAAATTGCGCAGTGTAACAGGGCCTTAACAGAAGCAAGGAGCTTGGTTTATCAGTTTTAACATATAACTTGCATTGCAAAGGGAAAGTTTTTTAAAAATCAGTGTTTATCTGCCAAGATCATTTAATCATAAATCTAAATACACTGTGTAACTATGTTTAGCCACTTTCATTTTGATGTTTTTGCGTGTTTCTAGCATTCTGATTGATTGATTGACTGGTCATGCATGTACAAGTGTAGGCACTACTGAAAACAATAATTGTAATTAAAATTGAAATTTACCTCTGAAACTGTTTACTGCTTTAAAACCAAACAATCTGGAAATGAGTCAGTGATATGGATAGGTCTGCAATTTTACTCACCTTTATTTGAAGTTTTACTCTAATAAAAGTGTAACAATCCCATAACAGAAGGTTAACAGCTGGGCCTTACTGTATGTACCCAGAAGACTCAAATAGGGAAACTATGACTGTCAGAATAAATGTATACAATCATGTAGTGATATAATATTGATATTATGTGATAACTCGAATGGTTCATATGATAACAATATTGACTGGTTTATTGCCATATATCATTAAAAACGTTTTCAATAAATTTATTATGTGTAACATTCAAAATAAAAGGTTACTGTCAGTAATAAAGAACACATCTTCAACTGCAGCACTTCTCATATTCAGCAGCATAATTATCTTCAAAATTGTCAAATTGTGCAGAATGATCTGAAGCAATGAACATATAAAATCTGCATTTTTTCATTTACTTAATTATTTTGTCCTCCAGGTTGTTCGACCTTCGCTTCCCTGTTATACAAGATAGATTTGATAGAGAGAAGTTTCAGGTTAGTTCTGGTTTTACCTTTTACCCTGAAAATAAGAGAAATATGGATTGTGTTGCCCAGTCTTTATTGTAATGTTCAGCCATAATTTTTCTGAACGAGTAAGAAGATTTTAATAAAAATAACAACTGGATCCAAAATATTTTTTCTCTTCGTGAAACAGATTGAATACACATGCTACATCCCCATTGCCCTGTGAGCAGAGGTGCATGGAATGTACCATGAAAAACCTGTGCTTGCAAGATACAGATATTTCCCCAGCTCGTTACATTTTTAATAACTCAGTGTATTGTAAGGAGACTAAAATGTCAAGTACTAACTACCGGTAAAACAACTCTGGAACTAAAATGATCAAGATTTTAATACTAAACTTATAAATACAAGTTTAGCAACTATAAAGTGGACTAGCTTAAATGGTTTGTATGTTCCCTTGGTCCTCCCCCACTGCTATCACTTTTCTTTTCTTGTTAGGACATTGCTATGTAAATTAATTATTAAGTTTTTTTGTATACAGCTATTTCAAAAAAGGTTGCCATAGTCAATAGTCAATACTGGAACCAAAAGGTACTTTGGGTACAGTCATAATGAGCCTTAATGCACCCATGAAGGTTGTTACAGTATGGCCATGGCATTATGATGAATCAGCAATCTATATTTTGAAGTTTTTCTGCTATGACAGCAATAAATTATTTGTGCTACTTGAACCCCACAATTCCTTTCGGCTCCAGTATCGACTATTTACTATGTCAACCTTTTTTGAAATAGCTGTATGTTCAATGTGTTCTACTTTTAAAATATGTTAACTTTAAATAATGCAGTGCAAATGGATTAAAAATTGAGCGATTTACATCTCTGCCTTGTCATCTTCAGAATGCAAGCTCATTTAGTTTCAAGACTTGTTTGTTTTTACCTTTTGGTCGTTTTAAGTTAACACAATTTATTGCTTGGATTCACTATTAAATTATAGTTATTTTATTCTGGCTGCAAATTAAAGCTTTCAATTAGCTACATTACTTTGTAGATCACAAAGCTTCATTGAAGGGATGGAAACGTTGCCCAGGCTGTTGCTTAATAGACCTTATGCATGATGACGTTTTGCTGATCAGTTTCACCACCACGCCTCGCTCCCATGCAGTTTCCGCATGCTTTTTCACATATTTTCATGCTGGTATTCTTTTCAAATCTTGTCCTCAGGGAAGGTATTTGCGTTTTGACTGCGAGGCTTGAGGGTGAATTGGTCAGCAAAGGGTCATCATGCATAAGGTCTACTGATTAGCCACATGTAGCTCACCAGCCAGAATATCTAGCCTTTCCTGGCTGTGTTCTTTCAAAAAAACAGGTTACAGTTAGTAGTGGACATGATGGTGTATATGTATGTAATTAAATGTACCTTCTAGTTTCAAAGTTAACCTGATTTCACCCATGATTTCTTGCAGCCACGGTCAATAGAAGATTTGAAAGATCGATACTATAGCTGTGTTTCTAGACTCCTGAAGGTATGCTTGCCGTTTTGCGCAAGGTCTTTATTATCTGCAAATTATTAATAATTAGTTATTTGAAAATGGTTTTTGACTCAGGTTTTAATGTTCAAAATAATTGTTACATCAGTGTCAAAAATGTTTTACGTTTTTGCTATAATAATAGGTGTATAATAAATGAATAGATATAGTTTATATGAAATTCTATTTTATGTACATGTGCTGTCTTAAATTTAGTTATTATGGACATTCTTAAATTCCTCTTTCCTTTCTTGTAACATATATAAGTAATAAGTATTATGTATAAAACAGCTGATTACTAGATACATACCCTGTTAATAACATTTTTGATGTTATATATGTTATATTATAATAAATTTACAGAACTTCTCAGACAGTGCTGTATGATCAATTGTTTTCTTGTAAACAGTTTTGGTGATTTTAATTAAGCTCACATTTATCTAAATAGACATTTTTAAAAAGACGTTTCTATGTCATTGTGTTTCTGAGGCTCGAGAACCTCCAGGGCAAGAACCACAGAATCTCCCTCCTCCATTTGACCCACAACATGAGACTGAGAGAAAGAGGCAGCTGCTGAAGTTGTATAACAGAACTCCAGAACAGGTAAACAATGCTCTTACAGGGTTTGTACGGGCCCTGGAAATCCTGGAAAACCCTGGAAAATTTTTGAAGCCCTGGAAACCCTGGAAAAGCCC
>JAOBRG010372969.1:0-11672 GCA_027574985.1 Umimayanthus nakama
GTTTCCGCGGTGGCTAAACAAAGAAACATTCAGGATACATGTAGCACGCGACAATGTAGCGCGCTACATGTATCCTAATTAGACAGGAAAAATCAATTACACGCGTAATGATATCGCGATTTGTTTACATTTCGCAATGTTTTGCCCTCGGTACCACGTGATTACGCAAGAAGCCCACGTGCGCGCCAAGCATCGTAGGCAGTCAATATGGCGGATAGATGTCTCAGTTTCAGTCGCAGCTTGCGCTCATATTCAGTAAGAGAACACTCAGAACTCATAACAACTGAGTGCAAGACATATCACAGACGCTGGTATATCTTGGTGGCGTTTTCTCTGCTGGCTGGGCTGCAGGCTTGTGTGTGGAATACATGGGGCCCTATCACTGGTTCAGCCGAGGCGGTTTTTGAATGGGACGATGGTCAAATTGCGTTGCTTGAGAATTGGGGACCGATCACTTACATTTTGTCATTCGTGTTGTTTTCCTGGCTTCTAGATGTCAAAGGTAAGAAATGTTTTGAGGAAAATTTCTAGTGAACTGCTCCGGGGAACTGAACATTAATTATCATCGGTCTGAGCAAGTATTGGAACGGGATCTGGCCTGCCTGTTTAGTACTTCCATTGTAAAACTGAAGGTGTGTTCAAGAACAGACGACAAAGTTGGTTTTTGTCCCTATCCTGGCTTTAGTTATCATTTCAATATCTTTTTTATCGTTCCTTCTGCATGTAGCTTTGAATCTAACTGAAGACTGAACAATTGTATTTTTAGAAAGCGCTATGACAATGTTCATTTATTGTCGGTACGAGGCCGAGGGTAGCTGTGTTTTTTTAACAACTCATTCCTTTATAATTGTTTGAACGATTGTATTTATCTAAAGTTTTTGACGCAAAAGTTTGTTAACCCTTAGCGATTCGCTCTGCACCGCAACGCCGGGTTGCCTTATATTTGTGTCTGGCTTATACTTTTAGGAAACCGAATGTTTTGGTACATGGTACATAATACATATGTATTAACTATTGTGTATTAAATTTCAAACAAAAAGCGTACATACTAAAATTTTTAATTAAAGGTCTTTTGTGTTGAATTCTACAATAAGGTATATTAAAACAATACTGCTACCGTTCTAACAATATATTTGTTAATTAAAACGTTATTAAATGGTCCGAAAATGACAACTTGTTGTTGACAACACGTGATGTTTGTATGATACATTCTTGATCTCCTGTCATTGTTTTGAAAAAGAATGAATTCGTTAAAGTGCCTATGATACGAAAATTTTATTACTTCAATGGATAGACCTTGCTTGCATCAAAAACTATACCCCAGAAAGTATCTTGGGTCAGATTGCATATGGTTGGAAAATTTTTCAGAATTTTCAAAAGTCACTGGATCTTGCAACCCATAATACCCAATACAACTTTTATTAGTTTTATCCACTGAGTTGATTGGCTGTGCACACATACTTTAATTTTATATTGTTATATTTATAATATTTATTTAGAGCCTAATGTTTGTAATTGTTCTTAAAGCTAGATACTAAGATTTTTATCGATATGTATATATATAGTTTTTGCTTATAATTAAATATGTTTGATTGCTTGCTGCAGGTTTACGGATATCAGTACTTGTAACATCAACACTGATGTGCTTGGGGTGTGGCTTAAGATGCATTACAGCAAAACCAAATCAGGCAACTTGGTAAGCTTGCAAGTAACTTAGTGATTACAGCGACAAAAAAACTGCCGAAAGCAAAAAAAAAATGGATTTTTAAGTTCACTCAGTTTAGCAAACTATGCTAATGTTTTGTTGCATTGCAGGTTAATTCACACTGGCCAAATTCTGAATGGTTTTGCCGCACCTGTTGCCATGGGAGCCCCACCTTTAGTTTCCTCAACTTGGTTTCCACCAAACCAAAGAGCGACAGCCACAGCACTATCAACAATGACCAGCTATATGGGCATCTCAGTTTCATTTCTGGTGGGTCCATTCATCCTTAACCCATCGGACGCTGTTCCAAAAGCTAGTGTGATGAATGCAACAAGCACAGGCAGTTTGATACGAGGCAACATAACACTGTCAAATGTTACTCGGAATGGTAGGGCTTTTTAACTAGTGTATCAAGTTTTGCACATGTACTTCCAGTAACTTCTAGTTTTACTCCGCAAACTAGTATTTTCCAGTACTGCAAGTTTGCACTTGGGAACTAAAATTTTTCCACTTTTGTATAAATTTCATTGTTCAGTTTTTTTCTAATACATGTATCTATTTCAAAAAAGTTGTGGTGAGATCTCTGACTACCAACCCGAAGGTCCCGGGTTCGATCCCCACCTTGGTCAAGGGTTAAACTTGGCTCGGGAGTGAGGGCAACCTCTCCCCACTTTATGGACTAAAAATAAATAATTTATTATTATTATTATTATTATTATTATTATTATTATTATTATTGTCATTATTATAAAACATGGAGTGCAGGTTCATCCAAATGCCAAGGCTAAACAGTAACAACCTTCACTAATAAAGACTATACCCAAAGTTCCATTTGGTTCCAGTACTGACTATTGAAAGTTAAGTCCTGGTGAGAGCATACATGTAGTATGTTAATTTATAGTTTAGTGCATGTAATTGGTTTTGAAAAAACTCAGCTACTGCTATTAATACTAAATTACAGATTATGTAGACTGAGCTTACTATTTTTAAAACTATGAACATTTTTTGTCCAGGTACAAATAGCAAAGCATGGGAAGCAGCTGTGAGCACAGCACGGAGTAACATTATGCTGTACATGTACATTGGTGAGTTTGTTGATAAATACACCAGGGCCGTAGTTAAAAAATTTGAAGCAGGGGTGGGGCAATGCTGATTCAGCAGTCGAGTAAACTCCTGACCAATAGTCTTTCTTGTTTCTGGGGGCCCAGATATGACATTTATTTTCAAGAGCTTTATTGTCACTTTATTGGATCACTGGGGGGCAACTGCCTCTCCCCCCCCCCCTCCCCCACTGCTAGTTACAACCCTGTACACTCTTACTGTACAACTTACAGTAGATTACCTGTATTGAACTGTACATACGCTAGTCCCTAACAGTTTTAAGGACTGAATGTTTGGAGGTTATTGGTGTAAAATTTATGATGTGAGGGATATTAGTGTAGAAGTTTTAACAATAGGTCTTCTCCTTAACTCAAAACATTTGAAGAGTCCAGTGCAAAAATGATGTAATTAAGTGACTTTGCATGAAAAGATAAATTCTCCCAATGTAACTACAGGAAAATATGTAGTATTAAAGGGAGAATTGGGAATTTAACCAGGATCACTTACGCTGTTTTTGCACTAGACAGTGTCTTCAATTTAGTTTTTTTAATTTCATGTAAGCAGAGCTTATACGACAACCATCTAAACACATACATGCGACACTGTTATCCCTACAGAGTTTGGCATCAGTGCATTCCTGTTCCTGTGTACACTGCTGTACTTCCCTGCTAAGCCTCCCAAGCCGCCCAGCTTCACTGCAGCCAAGAAAAAGGTTGACTATTTCGAAGGAGCCAAGAAGCTTATGAAGTATGTGCTCTACCTTCTGGAACTTCTTCCTCATAATCATTACCAGGAGCATAGTTTTTAGAATAATCACCTCCCAGGGGAGTACTCCCATATGTATAGTTTGGGTGGGGGGTGCTGCTGGGTTTTGTGAAAGTCCCACCCTTTACTAGAGTAATTTTTGCAAATCTTGTGACCTACATGTCATAGTATACCAGAGTAAAACACTCAATTGTTCTTGATTTCAATCTTTTGTTGTTACAATTTTTTGTCTGCTTAGCAATTCCCATTAAACAGGACTCTTTTCTAGACCAATTTTCTGTGGTTAATAGACCCTATTTCAGAGTGAATGACTTGGCATCAATCAGTGTTTGTGGAACAGAGTTTAATTGTGGATTAATTTTAATCCTGAGTTAGGTGGTTTAACCCTTGGTTAGCGCTAACTCAAGATTTTGAGGAAGTGCATTGCATCGAGAACTTATTTTAAGGTTGTTATTTTAGAAAAAGAAGATAAAAATACCCGTATGCTCATAATTTCTTGTCTTCATTTCATGTCTCCTTTAGAAATTGCCAGTTCTGGATTCTGAATGTACTTTATGGCTCCACAACAGGTACCGACGTCTACTGTAGTTTGAACTCAGTCTGTATGGGAATTAGTACATTTAGCTACTGTAGACGGGTAACGATCACGGCACAAATTGGATTCCATACAAAGTGGTACTTACGTTTGTGGCAATGCTTAGTTTAACTGTAAGTGTTGGCCGTTTTCACACCAGAAAAATGGGTTCCTTTTTCAGAAAAACAACTGAAAACGGGACGAATGCGGACAGACAGGGTTTGGAATGGATGATTCGTCGGGTTTGTTGTTCCAGCTGGCGATTTTTCCATCCATAATCATATCCTTTTTAAACGTGAGAGTTTCTCTCTCAGCAAAAAAGAAGAAAAAATGTGAACCTTCTAATGTAAAAACGGCCGTTCTAACATTTTTTGCAAAATGTTGAGATGTAATTAGTACGTGTTGAGTATGTAGTGACGATAAAACATTAATGGACATGGATAAAGGCTTAAAGAACACGTCTGGTGAAGGAGTAACGTCTGACAGAGTTTTCAGTAGGAACTTTCAGAGGCGCCCCAGAGATCTCTTGTTTCTTTGTTTAGGACTCTGCTCAAAGAAACCTATCGATCTTCTATAAACTATTTTTTGGCGTAAAATACGCAGTTTTTCGCAATAATGAAAACCCTGGTCTGACTTACTCCTCAAGAGCTTCGCCTAACGTGTTGTGCGCGTGCGCGTCGGTGATGGTTGTTTAGCCAGTACAGACCATTTTAACTTGTGATGTATGTGCCGAACCCGAAAGGGGAGTGAGAATGAAAGTCAAGAACAAAATCTAGCTGAGGGTCACCCACATCGTTGAACAGCTTTGTTGCCAGTATAATTGTATCGATAGTCTATAAATTGAGTCTAACCACCTGACTATAGTAATCCAGGTGATGTCAGTTCGAATCAGTCTGAGGGCCTCTGAGGCAACTCAGTAAAAAACTTCTTTCGCAGTTAACATGGCAATAAAAAGACGTAGGGAAAAGATGAAAAAAATTATTCTTGTTACAGAACAAGCTAACCTCGAAAATGAGGTTAATGGTTACGACCGGTGTTCTCATTAGTTACTGTACTCCTGAAAACTAATGGCCCTTGGGATCCCCAGTCTTGATAATTTGGTGAAGAACTTTGAAGTTTGTGCATCCTTTTTAGTTTTTGTTTTTCAAATTCTGTGCATCAAATACGCGTCCTGAAGAACCTTGACGACTGACTACTTATTGGATTGTTCTCTCTCCCAATCATATAGGGGTGTTCAGCGGTTGGGGAGGAGTGCTTGCTGTTAACCTGTTGGCATTTAAGTTGGGGCAGGTAAGGTATGGCAGATTGCATACATGTAGAAATCTGCAAAAAGTGGAGCATAGCCTCTGAAGACGAATATTTCATGCCAACACACTTGAGGTTGCTCCTTCATATTGTGTCATGTTACGCAAGTTCCCTTTTAAAAACTTGAAGGGTGGAAATTTTTCTTCAGTAATCACGTTTAACCGGCTTTATGTACTGAACATTAATTACCATTATATTTATCTTTATAAAACAGTTCACGCAGCTTTTAGTTCATGATAAATGCGACACAGATCAAGGTAGAGTCTGGTAGTGCGAGACCTCTAATAGTTATACTTTCTAAAATATTAGGATTCGCAACCAAACAAATGCGAATAAAAAGGTAAGCGTAGTATACGCTATGGTAGTTCTTTTTGCAGCGAAAATACCATCGTAGTAGTTGAGGAATTTCAATTAGAACGAACTTAAGAAATAGCACAAAATAGTTTATTTGGCATTAAAATACAAGTTTGCTGTTGTACAGGACACTGCTGGTTGGATTGGGTTCTATGCTAACATTGCGGGATGTGTGTTCGGTTTAATGATGGCAAGGTGAGTTGAAAAGTGCATTGCATCCTTTTGAAAAAAAAACAGAAATTTTTACAAACGCTGACATTAATTGCGTGTGTAATAAATGTCGGCAATGTTATTTTTTTGTGAGTTGATGGGCGGTATGTGTCTTGAATTGATCGCGTGCTCTTACAAATTCAAAAGTATGTTCTTCATGTTTACATCTATAATCCAATCTGTTTATTTTTTTGCAGATTTTCCGATTATTTCACGGGCAGAATGAAGCAATTTCTTATTATCATGTTCATCGGTTCGACAGGGTCGTTCTTGTGGTTCTCAATTCTTTGTCAAAAGTTAATCAAGTTTTCTATTGGTGAGTGCGGGTAGATAATGATATGCGATCTGCAGTCGTGTCGACATGGAGGAAGGGAAAACTGAAATACATGGAAACAATGGTATCCAGTCTGAAACTGAAGACAGACAAACCGACTGACTGACGGACACAGACAGACAGGCAGGCAGACGGACAGACAGATAGACAGACAGACAGACAGACAGATCAAAAGAAAGACACAGTCTAGAGTGTGTGAAACAGGTTTAGTACTGTCCTTGAATTTAGATTTTGTTTTTAAAAGCAATGAAACCCTTGACAGTCCCTGAGAATTGCGCCGCAGAATCTACAACCGTATTTTTGTCACTCCGTTATCATTGAGAGTAACGGCCGACAGCATAGCAATATCTGTTAACTGGCTTGATTTTTCTTTTGAACGAACGAACGAAGCAAGAAGGGAGCCAAGAGAGACTGTCTAATGTAGCATTGACAGTACCAGAAAAGATTTTTGCCAACCAAACTGATTAACACAGCCAATAAGCATAGAGGAAGTCATGTATCTACTTTTTCGATGTTCAGCCCTGTACAGTAGCAAGGTTGTGTATACTTTGTTTAAACTTACAACTTTTCCGGGTGTTCTATGAGCATTCTGAGGATTTCGGTAATTGTGTTAGTCGCCATCTTTCTCTCTGTGCACTCAACTATTTAGAGCGATAGTTTGATGCTAGTAAAGTAAAGAAGGAATAGAATAAGAAAAGTTGCACGAAAAGGTTGCTACTTGTCTTGCCGTTTACTCTTGTACCGGTTTGGCCTTGTTTATACATGTTATACTCTCCTTTTGCAGTCTCGCTGTACATCTCGGCGATCCTGGGCGGGTGCTTCATTAACGGGTCCATCCCTCTGTTCTACGAGCTGACAGTGGAGACCACGTACCCTGTGGCGGAGGGGATCCCTATGGCGCTAATCACCACCTCCAACCACCTGGCCTGCATGCTGTTTCTGGTTGCACTCATGATTCCAGGAATTGGTGAGTTAGTGCACAATCCATTAGGCAGTGTGATTGGTCGAATTAAACAACGCGCATTCTCATTAGCTGAGGTGGCGTCGATCTTTATTACGTTCCCCTCATGATAATACTAGAACAGTTTTCCTACTTTTCAAGTTTAAATTCGTTCCAGCCTTTGATTTCCGTTTCCTTATGAGTTTGAGTTTGCTGTTTCCTCGGCTATGCGTCGTTCTTCTTCCAACACATTTACGTCATCATCAAGTATTAAAAATCCTACGTTAGTACTTGTACAACACGACATAGCGCACAGGTTTGTACTCTATTTGTGAAGCTTAAGTGAAGTTTTCACAATCAAATTAGAAATTTCTCAAACGGAACATTATACACTATATTAAACCTTAAATTTCCGACAATAAGCCCGGGATTTATGTTTGTTAATGGGGCCTTTTTGTCATATTTTCTTGACGCTTTGCATGGAGTTTTAGGTGAGGGGGCTTATTAAGGGAATTTTTGCGGTATTTCCATCTTCGTTTGCTATTTTTGAATGGGTTAAAGGTATCTTAAAGAAGTTTGTTTTCCCATTCCACAGGTACAATGTGGATGAACTGGTGTATGGTTGCGATCTGTGGCATGTGCATACCTCTTCTGATCGTGTTCCGCGAGAAATACACGAGACTGGAGCTGGACGCGGTAGGGGGTAAGGGCTCCGTCATGAGACCACGCCCTGTCCGTAGAAAGCGGCAGATATCGGAAAGAGATGCTCTGTTATCTGATGAAATCCTGGAAGAAAGTACCAACATGGAAGACAGAACGTCTGGGAAGTATCGGGCTATAAATGCGTGAGCTGTCCAATTGCGAGAGATTCGGAGCAGTGAGGCAGAGGCGCCGATATTTTAACTCTACTAACTTTGCAGACTCTCGCGAAATTTCATGCACTTTCCGGTCTCCCGAATTTTCAAAAACAATATGAAAAACATAGAAAATACAAACCCATGTGTTTTTAGTGACATGCGGAAAAAATGACGGGGCTTTTTCGACCATACCGCCTGGATAGTCAGTCAAGATACTGACGACTTGGTTTCTTAAGATAACGAACTATATTTAGAAGTAGCCTTAATTTTTTCGTTCTAAAGTTTTTTCATCCGTTTGGACAAGTTGCTTAAAATGAACCATTAGCAAACAAAAAACAGAATGGACAGAACAGACGTAGAGTTTTGCGTAACATCTTATCAAAATTGTCAAAACGGGCAACTACGTTTAATCGTATTCCGAAACAGAAATTTTTAACCAAAAAATGTTATCGGTTCGATTAATCGGTTTCCTTCTTTTGCAAAAACGAATCGTTGTATCGTTTAGTGTTTAGAGAGGGTATTTAGAAACATTCCCGAATGTATTTCAGTTCCGGCACCATACCTCAAGTCGCTTTTCATTTGATCCATTTTGGCTGGCAGGGACAAAAACTGGTTCAAGCCATTTTAAGTGGAATGTCCAAGGTTTTCGGGTACGTTTTCCCGCCAGAATCCTCCAAATTTCTAGGCTTTGGACAACCGGAACGGGAGAACTGAGCGGCTCCATTAAAGAACTGACTGGTAGGACCGGGCAGGTGTAAAATTACCTTAGAATCCTGTTTCGACCCTGTAAGGAATATAGAACTACAAATGTGTATTGTTAGCATATATACATAGACATAATTAAAAAAAAAGGTTGTCTTCTGAATTGTTGCTTTGTGCATTGCACATTGTTGCATGCCAAGACCCTATTGTGGTCCACGTTGCTTCCATGGTAAATACACGAATGTCGCTGCCTCATAGTAGCCATCTATAATGCTATTTAAAAACTCGATAAATTCATGATGCATTGCCGTCTGGGTATGCAACAGTACGCAATGCACAATGCAACAATTCTACAGACAACTTTTTTCTAAATAGGTGTATATACTGTTTATTAGCACTGATGTAATTCAACGCCACATTTGCAGTGTCTGCGAAACAAAACCCACCGGCAAAATCGGTAACAAAATTATTTATATCAAAAGTATAAAAGCAAGATAGTTATATAGAAAACAATTTAATTCAAATGATGAAACCGAAAACATAATTTATGACCTTATCCGAGGCGGTTTTTAAATACCAATCGTTTTTTATCTCCTTCAATAAAACCTAACTATTTTTTCCAAATATATCGTATACCTGACAGTCTGCCTTTTACGGATTTGTTAATAAACATGTTTTTAGTTACTACTCAAACTGTAGAAGACCGGCAAAATACGAAGTAATTGTTGAATCATAAAATGTATTTGTAAATTAGAAAGTGACGAGGGCAAGATTTGCGGATCAGATTGCTATCGAATAATATATCACATCTTTAACTATATTAAACTGTAGATAAACACAAAGTCTGTTGCGCAAGTATTCTTAAGAACTGGAATTCTTTCTTACCTGGGTCTTTTTCCATCTGTTGAGATGCAATGTTAGATAGTTAACCCTTCATTTTGACAATGTTGCCCAATCAGTCGATCAAAATGATTATCAAAAGAGGTTCGAAGGCTTACCCACAATAAACTACGGGCAGTCCTGATTCAGTTTCCTCTTGAATACGTCGAGCCACTGAACGCTTGCCAGCGGAAACCTAAGTACCCGCGCTCCGCCGTTCGCGATGTCTTTTCCGCAGCTCGACGAACTCGAGCTGAAAAATAGGGTCTGCTCGTGGTCTAACTTTAAACCAAAATGTTTTACGAGCGTCTGATGTTTTTGTTTAACATCGTATCAATATTACGTTTATGGTCATGAGGCATACTCGCTAAGCTGAGGGTTTACAATAACGTGGAAAATGCGAGCATGGATGAAACGCCTGGGGGAAAAAACTTACCATTTCACCCCTCCGCTACGACTTCTCCCAGGTGTCTTTTCTTTGCGCACGCGCAGGTTGCCACTAACAGTTTAACATACGTCGGCGCAGCTCGCCCGTACTGTATGGCTATACAGTGAACATTTATTGCACTATTATAGTAAAAGAATAGAACAGTCAGTACTGTCTAATTTCATGTTTTTATAGAACCAGTGATGGCATTACCTAACTCAGTTTTGTTTCTTAAATATATAGATCCCGAGAAACCACCAATAGACTAGCAAAGTATCTTGACTGAAAATGTAAGGTCCTGATCAAACGTCGAGCTTTTCTTCTGACGAACCAAATTCAAGCCTAATATCAAGTTTTTTCTCAGGGTGGGGGGAGGAGGTGGGCAACAACGACATTTCAGCCTGCTCCCAAGGTGGGGACTGTGACAGATAAAACTCTTGTAAACGCATTTATTACAGCGATCCTTGGACAGTTTCAGGGGGTTTTGGCCTGTAATGAATACCAAGGGGAAGAACATTTTAAATCAGTTCTTTATTAGAGTAAACATTGATTTATTTTAAACTTTGAGACTAAGAACTGCACTAGTATTGAAGAAATCGGTAAGTGAAAGAAAAAATGATAAAAAAGTCAAAATTTCACTAAACATAGCATTGGAAATCTGGTTGCCATGGCAACAAGTAATGCTCTTGACCAAATAAAATCCAGAACCTTGTTATCCAATAAACCTTAGTAAAAGAGGCAACAATCCGTAGGTATCGCTTAAACTGCAAGGAAATTAATTATCGAAAGTTGCAATCACTGGATAAGGTTACATGTAATATAAGTTCTTTCATACATTTGCCGTAATTTTATCCTGATATTTTGAGCCTCGCATCAGCTTCGAGTGATTTATTTTGCCTTCCGGCTATATTAATTTTATTGTCTTCCATATAAATATTGTTTGTAAGAGGCGAAAGAACTTACATTTTTTTAATGGAGTAGTTCTTTCTGTCACGTGATAACTGGAATCAACTCTTTCTTGTTTGTCATTTCTGTTCTTTTCATTTTGTCAGCAAAATATCGTTACGATTTTAATCTCTCTACGTACGAACCAGATTTGAAAAGCGAACACTGCTGTTAAAACTGCAATGAAGATTAAAAACCGTTTTACTTCCTAATTTCCGGTCATTTATTTCCATCTTCTGATTACTGAACTCGAACCTTTCATCGACTTCCTTGTAACGAAACAGCGATTAACGAGCTTTGCCTACTATTACCAATGGGATAAGTATAACGAGATAAATAAATACTAAGATCGGTGAGTCTGCATGACAACGAATAATATTAGGATGGAAAAGATTATTGAAAAGAATTGATGAATACACCCGCCGAGTGTTTCATAGAGCAACGCGCCAAACCGTGACCAGACTGAAGTATTGAGAGTTAATTTTTGCATACTTTTCCCTTTTTGAGAGTGGAGAATCCACGAGCATCGGAATGGTTGGGGAAAAGGTGTAACAATAGAAAGTCATTTCATCCA
>JAOBRG010372991.1:0-11671 GCA_027574985.1 Umimayanthus nakama
TTTAATTTAAATTTATATTCTGCAAAAATCTCAATTTCGATGTTTTGATCCGTTCCAACATGAACGGTAACCTTAAGGATACTGGCGTGTGGCCATGCGTTCAGTGCGTTTTTATGGTTTTTAACCGCTGATGGGCCCAAACTAGGGTGAAACAGCTGTCTATGGTTGCTTTCTGAACTGTAGTTACCCAGGTTAAGCTGGTTATGCGCATGCGTACATGGTTTTGGCCAAACCTTTGAGTTGAACCAGTGTGACCTTGCATTAAGTATATTTTTTTTTAATAATAGTAACTTTATTGTTCAAGTTTTTAAACGACTAAATGAGGACAAAATAGATGCCAAGAAATTACAATCAACCATTAGTTTAAAAATTATTATGTATAAAAGATCTTAATAGGACAAGTTATGTTTTTGCTCTAATCCAGAAGATGGTCTTAGCATATTGTGTCCCTTGCCTTAATGCTGTCAGTTCTGCAAGGCGACTGTGCCGGGTACCTCACTATATTCTTGAGGCGTAAATTATTACTTATTATTTACAGTAATTTTGTTATTTTTATCATCATTATTATTACTATTATTATTATTTTCTTTATTATCGTTACTGTTATTATTGCTATCGTTATTATCGTTATTACAATTACTGTCATTATTATCATTATCATTATCTTCGTCTCTGACACGGTTGTATTATGCTACATTCACTCGCACTTTGTCATCTCGCCTTCCATCCAGCGATGTTGATACGGTAAAACTTATCAGAACTTCGTTTCAAGCGTCCTAATTTCATTTGCGATTCAGTTATCATCTTATTTTTTTGTTGTTAGGTACATGACTAAGCAAGTCTCACCTGACTTTGACAGCCACAGCTACGCTGTAATAACCGCACTTCGTGACAACATCCCTGCTCCCTCGACAGCGAAAGTAGCGGTCACAGTTCTCGGCCTTTAATTTCTTCATCATGCGGTACGCAGCTTGCATCTCCCTCAGGGCGCACGTCACTTGATGATGATAGTTTGGGAATTGATAAGCAATTGTGTTCATCCATTTGGGAAATCTCCGCTTAGAAAGGGAGCTTTTCTCACCTTCTTCACTCTCTTCCAACTCGTGCCTCTGGGCCATCTCTTCTTTCTTATCTTTCTCGACGGCTTCTCCTTCCATCTTTTCTCGCCTATGCTCCATTTCTTCCCGAATATCTTTTTCTTCTTGTCCTTCTCCTTCTTCATCTCTTTCTCTCACTTCAATTTCCTCACGCTTTCTTGTTTTCATTTCCTTAAGCTCTTCGAATTTTTCTCTGTTGTTTTCGTTTCCTTGAAGTACCTTTTGTTCATATTCATCCTCACGAGAATTTACAGAATTACGTCGTGTTCCAGGGCTTTCGTTTTCCTGTTCTTCCTTCTCTCTCTTCTTTGCTGCAGTTTCTGACGTTTCCCGCAGCTCAATGTTTCGATTTTCTTCCTCTGCTTCAGATTCTTTCGCCAACGCCGCTTTTATCCGGGCTTCTAACCGTTTTCGTTTAGCTATGTTTCTTGATTCTTCATTAGGTTCAAATGTTCCTTCAAGTTCTCTCTGTTGTTCTTTTTCCGTGGCGACTTCTTTATTTTCTTCCTCTTCACAGTTTGTAATCAAAGCTGTTAAAAGGATACAAGTCAGGGCCAACAGAATCGGCTTGGTAAACATCTCAGCCCTCGTCACCTTATTCAAGGTCGAGTTCGATAGAGTCAATCGAAGTGTTGTGCAAACTAGTTGAGATGGCGCCAAACCAACGGTCTCACCAAAAGTCTGAACTGAAAGTGAAGATAACAGCTAGATAAACTGTTTTTATAGCTCGCTTTATGGATCTTATTGTTTACCATTATTGAACAAAACACCTGTGTTTAATTTCAAATATATAATCTTGTTTTCTGTCAACTAAATAATTTAGCGGATAACGGTTCATGGTTTAGTTCACTATGGGCAATAACGTGATAGTTTCGCAAATAAATAATTTATCATTCTCAATTAACAATAGTTAATTGCGCCATTTAAAACCGTGTTTTCAATAACATGACGCAAATGAATATTCATGAAAGCAAGCATTACAAAGGTTTTCTATCATCTGTCATTTCTCTAACGTCACAAAATATCATAAATTGTTTTTTCTCTCTAATAGACGAGCTTGACTTTAAATGAACTTTTTGGCCAAGACAACGTTTCAACTTTTTTTGAAAACCAAATGGAACTGGATTATTTTGTGTGTCAAACGATAGTAACCTGCTTTAACACTGTTTTTAACGACTGCAACGAAAGGAGTTCAATAGAAAACAACATAAAGGAAGTTCTTTTTTTCGTTCCTGCTCTATAAGTTAAAAGAGAACACAATTTATTAATAGTTGTATTCAAGAGAACCAATAGCCTAAAGTACCCCACAAAGTGCATCGTGAACAAGATATTTCCCGCTGATTCAAGGCAGTTTTTTCAAGCTGTTCGTTGTTCATAACACGAATATCATTCAACACAAACAGGGACAACCTCAGGTCGAATAATAAGAGAAATCCCTATAGCAAAAATTAACAACAATTTCCCTTTACAACTTCAACAACAACAAAAGTCGGTATACAACTTGCTATAACAGTACACTTCCTGTAGAAAATTTTATGAGATGCATTAATAGTTTCTTTTTGCAGCTGCTGGTGTAATTTTTTCATCCTAACGATTAATGTTTGCGCACGTTTAAGGTCATTGGCGCAACGGTTAATGAAGGGGGACTTTCTAATTACTGGTTTAGAACCTTTTAGTTTTTCACTGATTATCAGTCACTAATCACTTAACGTTGTATTAAAAATAGTAGTTCTTTCTCCTAGTTCAGAGATACATCATAATGCTTTTCAGTTGCTTGTGAAAAGCTGGCACACTTATATGTAGTCATATAGCCCATCAAAATTTTCAAAAAGTCAACTCCGTAACATTTTCATGTTTTTTTTATGTTCCCTTACTAAATTTCAAAATATTGTTAGTCTTCGTGAACCATTACATATTTCGAATATTTCATGGCGTTTTCATGACTTTATGATTTTTATTATTTAACTTGGTAATCTCATGATTTTTTAAGCCCTTGAAAACCTTCAAAAATCTTTTTCATTATATTTTCATGGCCCCCCAATAAGATTCCATGTTTTGTTACTAATGAAATATTCTTAAAAATCACTTTCGTTATATTTTCATGGCCTGAGGGTTTCTGATGGACCAGGATTTCAAACTTCATGGGCTTTCTAAAATGTTGAACAAAGCTATGAATTTAGCAAAGCAAGTTTTTTGGGCTACCAAAAACCGACTGATGGTATTTTGATGGCGTAAATTTTCATTGGTTTTTCATGGTGAAAGTCGTCTGGCAAAACCTTTTTGAACGTGATACTTTATGACCGGAAGTTGTGAACGGAATAATCTAGAAAATTATTTAGTTTCTTACAAAATTCAAATGTTTGAAAATGGTTTCAAAAAGTTCAAAATGCAAAATAAAACAAACATATATATGTGATTATCTGATATCTGATTTTTGAAGGTACTTTGGCATTCTATTGCAAAGTCTATGCACCATATCACACACACCCCTACTCCAATCGCTTCAGAACGCAGAATAGGACGCAAATCATGGTAGACTGCAACGTTTTAGGATTACGAAAATCCATCTACTCTTTTAATTGCGTAGCCTGTATGTACGTTTGGTTTAGACTGGAAATGATTGAACTTCCCTTAAAACTGCAGTGCTATTTAAGACGCTCGCAAAACAGACGCGAATCACTAAAAAGTGGCGACGTTTAATTTTGATTCAGTCGATCTAAAGAGATCTGATTGCGTCAAACATTAACACAATATGTAAGGTTGAAATGTACTTTCAGTTGAAAGTTACTGCACCGCAATCAAACCAGGCAAACCGGACAAACACCACTTTGAAGTCAGGTGTTTTTAGCAAAAACTAGGCAAACGTATGGCCGATATCTTAAAGTACATGAAACTTATGCAGGTATATATGTGTATGTATCACTCCTTGCCGTGACGTATTTAGTCATGAGTTCGCGTTTTCCATGGAAATGATACGAGAACTTGTAAACCAATAATTCTTAAAAATTATTACACGCACTGCTCGCCCCCACGAACTACTAGATTTACGCCCTGTTATTAGCCGGCAGCAGATAGGCAAATCATTCCTGACGCGTCGTTATTTACACTTTGCTTCACTACCATACCTGCCATTAGAAAATAAAGGTTTCTTAATAGGACTTTATTTTTTTTTCAAACGCATTTTTGTGACGGGTGTGTTAAAACTCGAATTTGCGCAGCAAACGTATGGCTCTTTAGTGATCTTGTCACCAAGCTGTTTTGCATTACTCTGAAAGCCAATATACTAGCTCTCAAAAATTGAAAGGTAAAAAGCCGCTAACCTTTTTGGATAGGTTTTGAATTCAATTCTTATAAAAATAGAAGCGGGATTATTTTTCCCGGTAGAGCTCGTATGTTAATGAAACAATACGTAAACAATGACGTCAGAAATATTTGCCAACATTAAAATACAAAATGACAGCATGCATAATAAGTTACGGTCGATGGCGCGCGCGCCTATCACCTCCTGACCTCCCAGAGTTTTCAACGAGACAGCTTCTGATTGGCTAAGTATAACAATGATCGGTCACCCAAGATGCCCGTGGGGACGGCTGGAGCGATCGCTGTTTGTCTTCAACCCTCCCGGCCTGATTGCAGCGTTTTGTCGCACGGCCAATTTGAAAACCGTTGGTGATCGACAATCTCGTAGCACGCATCGTTTCTGGACGAGAAGTGATCGAGTCGTCTATGAAATCATGCCTTTTAGTCCAAAGGATAACAGGTTACAGACTAGTTTGGTAAAGAAATTGTTAGGGTGACGAGCGATCATTGTGCTGAGTTTTGGTTTAGGATTTATGGCCGATTCTTGAAGGGGATATGAACTGGCTCATGCCTCAAAGCGGCCTACCTCTACTTATTTTCTAGTGGAAACATCTCAAGGAAGAGAAATCGCCTCGAAAAGGCTTAAAACTGGTTATAACTCAAGTGGAGAACATAAAATGGCACACTCTACAAATCAGGTAAGATTAAGAGCAAATTTAATGATATTTATGGCCCATGTCGCGATCACTAAAATTTCCCATATAAAGTCTTAAATTTGCAGCTGGTCGTGTACTCAATAACAATTCGCAACTTTAGCTTTGGCCACCTGTGGTCTAACGAGCGCCCTGGTCTAACGTTTCGACTCGATCTACGGGGTGCGACGGTCCGGGCGCTAACTTTCGCCTGTCCGACAGGAAGGCTTCCTCTTCCGCCATTTTGGAAAAAGAAGCTTAGCGCCTGGGCAATGGAGCGCGACCGAAGGAGAATGACTGGGGCCGAGGCATCACAGTTAACAAAGTTGTGTTTCAACAGACTGTGAACGAACAGCTACAGTTGACTAAGATGCACTAAAGTGTTGCATTTTTATCTCCTCTGGTATAGGTACATGCAACAAAAAGTATGTAGCGAACGATATTTTTCAAGGTTAAACGAAACCTCCTCTATCATTACCACTGTTATTATGAGCGAATTTATTCCATGTAGCAGTGAGCATCCCCGGCAAACTTCGGGAATTTCAAAAAAATGGTCCATTCCCGGCCCGGCGGGCAGTTTTTGTTGGCAAATGCCCTGTTCCCCGTTTTAATATGATGGTCAAATGCCCGCCTCAACCGTTGATAGCCCAATCACTTCCGTCGACCGTTGATAACCCAATCACTTCCGTCGACCGTTGATAACCCAATCACTTCCGTCGACCGTTGATAACCCAATCACCTCCGTTGACCGTTGATAACCCAATCACTTCCGTTGACTGTTGATAACCCAACCACTTCCGTTGACCGTGGATAACGCTTCCCGGTCTCAATAATCAGTGTCAGATCGCACAAAACGCTCTCTCTCCAGTGGTGTTTACCTGTTTAATGTTTATTTTTTTTATTTATAAGTGATATTTTGGCAGGCTTGTCTAATTTAGCAGAACTAGTTTAAATGGAGGCCTATAAAACAGACCTAGTATACTTTAACATTATAAAGTGCCCCTCCATCGGGGGTGAGGGGCTATGGATACTTTCTGGAACCACACGCTTGGGCTAAAAAAATTCACGGTTTTCTATCAACGACCGCATTCCAAAATTGCTGCCGCATGGATATCTTTTAGTTATCAACCGATCAAATCACTCGTTTCAAGTTCGTTCGTGGTCTCACCACGATAGCGGATGATAAAGAAAAGTTTTCGGAAATGGTGCGACAATTCCCTGGTGTTTAGAATGGTTCGTTTGATACAATGAGCATGCGCTTGTTGTTGCGTTGCTAAAGAAAACACCGCTATAGAGGTAGTGATATTCAAGTATTTTACTCACACTCATACGTCGAATAAATGGAAACATTGTCACGTTGCAAACTTTGCTATTTAATCCCTTTGACAACATTTAATACGTTCTGAACAATATATCAAATGTCACCGACCATCGGTTGGGTTCGCTGTGAAACCCCTCCATGGTCTGGTAATTCATATACATTGTCTAGAAATAACTCGCGTTATGTGAGGTTTATCGATTCTTTAACTTTAGTGCTGTAACTACCAACAAAAAACCCTTTAAATCTTTAAAAATGTGTGTTGGTCGATTCAAGACAAATTTTCACATAGTCGTACAAAAGTAATTTCTAATCCCAAGGCTGAAGGTCGGGTGCGTGCGCACGTGCTACCGGCTCCGTCTCTTCGCCCAGGCCCCACTCATCCGCATCCTCGTCCTCATTCTCCAGATCATCGAGCCCGGACATGGCCATCTGCAGCTCTGCCTCCAAATCCATACTCAGATCCAGTCCGCTAGTGAAATCTGGAGTCTCATTCAGTTCTGGCGAGCCTGGAGGCTTGGGAGCAACTGGCGACAAAATTTCTTCTCGTCCGAAACCTTCGCCTATCGCAGGCGGTGTAGGGAACTGACATTTTTCCTGCGATTTATTCGACTCACGTTTTATCTCGCAGTGATCTTGGCTATCAAGATTCATACTATCCAGTTTGTTTCTCACGTCCTGAAGACCAACAGCAGCAAGTTCATCGCTTGGAGATATGTCTTGATTTTTCTCGGGTTTATCTCCCTCCTCCTGTAACGAAGAACGAGCAACTGAACTCAACAAAGGTGGTTCCGCATTCACGTCTTTTCCTCCGCCTGTCCTTCCATTATCAGGTGAACTGTCTTTTCCAGTACCTGCCGTATCAATTCCAGGTTGTTCTATCTTAACCGCAGCGCTGCTCTCAATTTCTACTGCAGTGGCATTCCCATAAGTTTCCTTCCCTTCAAGAACAGCCTTAGCCTGGGGTGAAAGCGGGTTCTCGGCAGTATTGCTTAAATTAGATTGGTTGTCTTCCACCACAGCATTCTTGCTTGAGCTGGATTCGTTCACCTCTCTCCTCGCATTCTTGCTTGAGCTAGACTCCGTCTCTGCAACCACGGTATTCTTACTTGGGCTGTATTCGTTCTCTACCCTCTTTGCATTCTTGCTTGAGCAAGATTCCGTCTCCTCCCCTAGAGGGGACGGTCTGTCGACGCAAGCTAAGTGCAAGACGTCCTCCGCCGAACTAGCGCAGACGCTACTACGTTCGTCCTCTTCCCTCAGAGGCTCCAGCTGAGCTGCTATCACACTTTGTTGCAACGGTAATTCCGGTGAAGGCGGCGGTGGAACGGACCCACCAGTGTCGGAACTCCCCCCAGAGTGAACACCTATTGACCCCTCTGCAGTACCCTTCAGTGCAAATGCAGCGTGTAGGGAACTACCTGAGAGGACGGGTTGTATTGAAGGCTCTTTTGGGGAGATGACGCGAGATGGAGTGCTGCTAGGGCGTTGGCGCTTAGGCGGTGCTATCCGTTGGACAGAAAGTGACCGGGGAACACTGTCAGCTGAAGGTTGCTTCAAGGGTTTTGGGGCTGATCTTGAGGCTGTAGCCGAAAACTGGATAGGTGTCCTTGATCGCGGGGGCCGCCAACTTGGGGCCGACATGCCACCCTTAGTTACCACCATCCAGTTGGCGTGTTCCTCTGTTGTCATGGACTCTGGAAGGGAGTTAAATGGCTTGGACATCCTGTGAGGCTGCTTTTGGTGCAATTGTCCGTAAGGGTCTCCGTAGAACTCTGCAAGGATGTCTTGTGGAATGTACGTTTTGCTCCCGGGACTAGGACTCCGTTGGGACAATACATTAGAGGCCTCAGTGGAAGGTTCTATAAAATTGATCACTACTCCGTCCCTGGGCCATTCTTCTAGGTCATAACGGCTGTACAACGGTGAGACCGCGGGCTCACCTCCAGGTGCACCTTCTTCCGTTAGAAACACTTGATAACCAGAGTCCTGTGTTTCTTTGTTTGTTACATTGTTCTGTTTTTCGGCCGCTTTGTCATGCACCTCTCCAACTTGTCCCGTGGGTACCCTACAAAAGCACGAGAGAAAACGGATGTCAGAAAAGCCGTAGTTTGTTGCGGTGATCCCCGAACATTTTTTTTGTATCCAATAAATGAAACTTGTATTGTGCATGTATCTATGAAATGCTCAAATACGAAAACAAAAAAATTGGAAGTTAACATGATAAAACCGATTTCAGATTTTCCTTCAAGCAGAATAAACAAGACTAAGTGTTGGTTTGAAGTTTTCAAGTCGTCAGCTTGTAAAGAAACGTTAACCATGTATTAATAAAAACCGAATAGTAAAAGAATTGGTAGTAGCAGTATTAGTACTGGTAGTAACAGTCAGATCTGCCCTCTCTGTACAAGTACCTGATTGGTTGTTTCTCCGCACCATCCTCTCTGCCAACAGGAGAGCCACGCCCATAACTAGTTCCCCCCTGATCCACATCACTCAGACTGCTAAGGGTTGTATGACGTCGCCGGGTTAGCGACAGCTCATCATCACCTTCTCGATGTGAGTAACGGCGTCCTGACATACCAGTCTGCGACATGCGAGAGTACTGTCGCTGGAAATACTCGTGTGCCTTGTCAGGACTGCTGGGGGTGGGTGCCGGGACCCTCAGGGGGAGAGGGGAGAACCTACAAGTCAAATGGTGTCGACAGGATCCGGTTAGACTTGTTCTTATAAAAAAGTTTAGTAACCTGGGCGGAATGAAGGGCTACAAATGACAGAGGAAAAAAACTTCAGATTTATAGGCAAATAACTACTTAACCTACAAATTCTAAATAAAAGTTTATATAGAAAGATTCTTGTATCCCAAAGATAAAATGAAAATTTTTTTAGGTCAGACATAATTCTTAGTTTGCACCCACAATCTAGCGGATTTTTCAGTAGTAGTTCTTCTTAAACCTAACAGTGACAGTAGAATCCGTGGAAGCCAGCTTTTAAGGTTGTAGTTCCTACCGCAAAGAAAGAAATTTATAGTTTTTGTTTCTTCCCACGAACAATCAATGAATGGGATTCCCCTAGGATTCCCCGAATACAGCGTCCGTTGATACTTTAGTTTTAATCTTATTAGTTAACAGTTCTTAATATTCTATTGTGTTAGTCTGATTTTGACTTTGTGGCTTCTGTTGCATATCAACAGCAATAAGCAACTTTCCCAATCAGATCAGTGTTTAGGTTCAAGCTGGCGAGCTAACACGATTTGCAAACAGGGAAGATTGGATGAAAAAGGTGAAAAGATCGATGATTTCTTTGGAAGTAAACGGTTTATATAAGACTTTAAACGTTTCACAAAATATTGTAATCAGGAATTGTAGCACCCCAGCAAATCGTGTTAGCCCACCAGCTGAAACCCAAACGTCGATCTACGCATGATCAAGAAAGTGACTTATTACAGTTGCTATGCCAAAGTAGACACACCCTACTTTTCCTACCTCAGTGCTGACGTCAGATGGTAACCATAGGGCGGCTCATACTCCTCCTCAAACAGGGAGTCCCGCCCACTGTGTACATTGACATACATGGAGCTGTGTGACCGAGTTGTCCTGTGCGATTGTCCCTGGCCAGCGGTTGCCGCCTCACTGGGCGGAGTAGCCACGGGGCTGGGCGTGGCTGGCACAAGATTGACAGGTTCCATTGAGGCGTTCAGGTGATAGTTGGGTATAGAACGCACACAGTGGTGATCCTTCACCTTAGGCAAATCCTCAGTGGGGATTCCCACGGCAGAGACAGGAAGCAGTGACCTGCCTTGCCTCACGGCTAGTTTGTCATCTTCTTTCTTCAGGAGATTCGCTACGTCGTCTTCAGTTTTGGTGCTGTTTATGCTTACGTTGTTTTTTTCCGGTTTTTCAGCTTCACTGTCCAGATCCATTCCATCCTCCTCGGGAGTTGTAAATCGGGACTTAATGTCAACATCAAGAAGCCTACGCGAGCCCTCCTCTTTTGCGCTTTCCTCCAACGACTTCAGTGCCTTCTCTTCTGATGATAATAAAAGGTCAGCTTGTTTCTTCTTGTCCTTTGATTTAGTTTGCTGAGGTTTGTCCGCAGTTCTATGTTCTGCGACACTTTCTCTGTCGAAAACAATGTATAATTATCGATATCTTAGTGGCCACAGAAAAATGCTAGTAGTTCTGCTTCAGTTTTGTGAACCGTTTTCTTCGTTTAGCCAATTTACTTTGCGAAGCTATCTTTCTGATTAACCAGGTTATCTTATAATAGGAAATCAACGATTTTTGGTATTAACACGAATTTCGAAAATTCTTGTTAATTTTAGGAATTTAATACATCGTTATTGTTAGTTAAAACTGCATTATTTAACCGCGTTGTTTTTTAAAAAACGTTATTTTCATTGATTTCATTTATCAAATTTTGCAAAGCATTAATGGCAGAAAACTATTTGAAATGGTTGAAGGTCAGCAGGAATTAGGGAGCATTACAAAAAGCAAGAAGAGGACGCATTTCGTCTTTTTTGTTTTGTCTTGCGAAGAGCACAAAACGCCAAAAAATGGTTATCATGAAGCATCATATTCGTGTTAATTAAATGCATTTATATATGAAAAACACAGAAAATCGCGTTAAGTTTAATTGCGAAAACTAGCCTTAAGGTTACCGTTCACGTAAGAAAGAATCAAAACTTCAAAATAGAGATTTTCGCAGAATATAAGTATACATTAAATGAACTTCTAGTAACAAAATGTTTTTCAATACGTCTAATAGTTTGCGAGATATGACGGACGAAAGTTTTTAACGGAAGTATTTAATTGTATGACGTGCAGTGTACTTTAGGAGTGAATTTCTCGAGACATGTTTTGGCTAAAACTACAAAAATTCAAAAGATCAATGCTCCCTCAATTTTTAATCTCATGCCGTCAAATATGCAAGTTGATAAAATATAAACAGAAGATGAAAAACGTCCTGGGGAATTTTGAAATTCCGCTCCAATTGTTTTTTATGACTCAAACAAACCTAACCCAAAATAGGAATTTTCCTAAAATGCCTGCAGAAAATTAAAGACGATTTTAAAATCAAAAGACCAAAAATCCCCAGGATGGTGTGAGAGCGCAAATGGTACTTTAACTGTTAAGTGTCACTGTCAGAGAAAACCGGGCAGAGCCAAAAGATCGGGGTCGGCCGATTTCATCCACCTCTTAGGATTTTGAAAGCTATCCGAAACGATTACGAATGGCAACATTTGTAGCTTTTTGTAACTTTTCGTT
>JAOBRG010373013.1:0-26239 GCA_027574985.1 Umimayanthus nakama
TCGGGAAGCACCCCACACTAGCCGATTTTTTGTCGGCGATAAAAAATCGGAGGTCTCCTGACAAAAAATCGGCTAGTGTGTGATGGGCTTAAGTCAAGATTTCTCAAGTATAATGTGTGGAATAAAGTGTATGACTTGGTGTAACGGTATGGACACTTAGTACCCATTACTCCCTCTACCTCTGCACATCCACCCAACCCCCCACCCCACCACCACCACCCCTTGATATAGTGACTCACTTCAATCAGTCCTCTTCTTATACTGTTTTTGACTAAAAATTTCCTTTCTACCAGACAGCCCTCTGTCTTGCAATTATTTTAGGTATCATTTGTTTTAAAATTTATCTATTTTTTTTAAAAAAACTAATAACTCTGATCCCTTTGTGTGAACATTACATTGCTGATGTAAATATGTAATTATTTACCTTTGAACTTTGTTACAGTGAAAGCGGGATCAAAAGTTGTCATCTGTGCTAGAGGAGGTATCTGTAACAGTACATTCTATATAACCATACCATCTGACTATTACAATGAAATTATAAATCTATCTTTTCATTTATACCCATTCACCTGTCCTTCGATCTGTCCTTTGATCTGTCCATCCATCCATCTATTCATCCATCATCCATCCCTCTGTCTGTCCATCCATCTATCTGTCTGTCTTTCTGTCTGTCTGTCTTTCTTTTTGTCTGTTAATTTATCTATATATCTATTTACTTGTTTATTTATTAATTGTTTTATAATTAAGTCGATCTATTTGTCTGTTTGTTTGTGTCTTTCAAATCTGTCTTTTCATTTGTTCATTTATTCATTCATTCTTTGTGTGTCTCTCTCTATCTGTCTATTTCTTGTCCGTCTACCAGAGTTCCCATTTATAATGAAATATTGGAAATGATGCAAACATGTTTTAACAGTTGAGGATGGCAAGAAGCTGGAAACAGAGCTTAACGCCAGTGGGCCTGGGGAGGCTTATTTCATTAAATGCGATGTGTCAAAGGAGGATGAAATAAAGGTTAACAATGCCTATGATTTGCTCTTTTGTGGGGATATGATTACAAGCATGATATTTCATAGTTCTAGTGCATAATACCATTTTGATGTTCTCTTGTTTTGTTTTAGAACCTAATTGATAAAACAGTGGTGAAGTATGGGGCTGTGGACTGTTTGGTAAACAATGCTGGATGGCGTAAGTTTGTTTAAAAATATAGTTGGGATTTTGCAAGAACTTTGATATTTTGTTAAAAGAACTTGTTATATGCTTGACTGTATAGTAGTCATGACTTTCGGAAATAGTAGAACTTTCAATCATCCGGGCATATGAATTTTAAATAACATTTTGAGACTACATGAAACAAATAGAGGATATTACACGGTTTCCAAAAGATGTGGGTTTTATCTTCGAGTGGCTTAAATATCTCACGAGTTGAGCGCAGTGAAACGAGTGAGATGTTTTGGCCACGAGAAGATCAAATCCATATCTTTTGGAAACCGTGTATTGTTCTTTTTATTATATGGGCGCCAAACAAGCTTATGTGATTTTTATAAAATTTTCGGAAAATCATCGGAAATCTTCGGAAGTATTCGGAAATATTTGGGAAAACTCTAGAAATGGTTCAAAAGTAATTTTCAGATGTTTTTATGATTTTTAAAATTTTTGGAAAATCTTTGGAAGTTTTCAGAAATATTCGAAGTTTTTCGGAAATATTCAGAAAAGGTTCGAAGGTTATTTTCAGATGTTTTAATGATTTTTTTAAATTTTCGGAAAATCTTCAGAAATCTTCAGAAGTGTTCGAAAACTGGTGATATTTTCACTAGTGAAGATACGGAAAATATCTTACTCGAGACCCGGATGTACTGTCATATGGATTCTATGAATGGTTTATTTTCCAGTAAAACACTGTTGCCCATATAATAATACAGTATTACAATTTGTAGTTGTCATGAGTATTATTTAATATCTTGAGTGGATACGTACCGGTATTACAAAAAAGTATTAGTTTCTAGAAACCACCTTTAAAAGTTTATATCTTTTGTTAAATAAACTTGGAACTTCAGTAACTTTACTAAACTTGAAAGGTACATACCGTACAAGTCATGAATACAAATTGATATACAGTCACAATCTGTAATATAGTTACTTCCTGTTATTTAACAGGAAATAATACAAGACTGCACTGAATATTAGCTGATCAATAACAGAGGAGTGCGGAGTGCGAATCTCTCATTATCAGCTGATATTCAGAACGTCGTGTAGAATAATTTGCTTTATTAAATTCAGTTTTATAAAATGCAACAACAAATTATTTCTCACTAACAAATACATGTATTTATTTGAAAATAAATTTTGTGTCTGAAGAAGCCGCCGACTAAAAAAATAACTTCCATTTTGGTTGAACCAAGCGTCACATGACAGCCTCACAACCATCCATTTTCCATATATAGTCAATCAATATATGCTGATAACCAGTGACCACCAAACTAATCAAATTGCTTGAAATCCCATAATCATTGGACTGTATTTAATAAAAATTGATATACAATCTGTAATATAATTTATTGCTGTTATCATAAAATACTTTCGGAATTGCTTCACTGATAACACTAAATTAAACTATTGCAGATCCTCCACACAGATCCATTGATGAAATATCTGTTGAAGATTTCAAATCATTGTTGAATTTAAACCTTGTAAGCTACTTCACAGCATGCAAGGTAGGTTGTGTTACTTTATGGTTATGTCATGAGCTTAGTTTGTTTCAGTGCTGCATGTTAAGGAAATATTACAAAACTGTTTTCGATTGAACTTTCTTTGTCAATTCCTAGTATGCGTTACCTCATCTCAGAAAGAGTAAAGGAAACATTATCAACATGTCCAGCCTGGTGGCTCAGATTGGACAGCTGGGTGCTGTGGACTACGTCTCCACAAAGGTACAAAAAGTAAAGAGTGTTGCAACGAAATGAAGATGCAAAAATGGTTGCTCTTCAAACTCTTTACAAAACTATTTAAAAACTGGTACCGCTAATATTTAACTAAATTCAGGGATATAATACGTAACGTGAAAAGATAAATTTTAAAAAAAGCATTGGTTAAAAGGAGTATGATCAAGTTTTTAGTCTACTTGATGACAAGTGTCTTGGCTGTAGCTACTTGCAGTGCAAGCTGAACAAGAGGCGTAGTGTATTTCGGTATAAACTCCCTTGCTCACTGCTGTTGCGTATTATATAACAAAGACAGCAAAGTTAGAAAACTCAACCATAGTACATTATTCACTACAATAAGGCAAACAAGCCGGGAAGACAGATCCCAATTAGTGATATCTTTGCAATAGACAAAGATTACATGCCATCTTTTTGTATTAAAGGGGAAGTTTTTATCAACATTCGTTTCAGTTGTTTGTGCAAAACTTAGCTTCAATTGTTCTCATTTTAATTTGCTTGTACAGTTTGCGCTGTCACACGTTTGTTCAACTCCAAAAAGGTTGCTGCAAATGGTCAACGTAGAGTCTATGCACATCGTTCTTTTCATTTTAAAGCAAAGAAAAAAAATGCTAAACGTTACTTGTTCGCGGGAATGAAAATTTATCGAGAGACTGTCTGTTCACGGGGGCTGCTTTCCGTCGGACTATCTTTTCTTGCAACTGTTTTTGATGGTAAATCTTATATATAGAAATGTCTATAACTTGCCGAACAGAATCAAGCCGGACAAAAACTTTTAAAATCCACGATTTTTATACATGAAGTAAACTCGCCAGTTTCCTAACACCAAGACTTCTCCACTATAATGCTGCATTCACACACAAACATGTTTATTTCAACTGGCTTTTTCAGGTTGTAAGTTCTTGTAAATAGAAAGCATTAAAAGCTTCAGGACTGAATCCAATTTGGATGACTATTTTCAAAAATTGTTTGCTATTAGTTTTGAGCCCAAAAAAAATTCCTGAATAGATGCTTGAAAATAATTTTTAAACCCGGTTAGTTAAACCACAATTAAAATCCGCATAAAAAAAAACTTTTAAAAGCGTTGGTGTGATTGACGCTAGAAAACAATCTTTTACGTTCCGTGGCTACTTTCGGCCGTGACCTACAGTAATGTCGGGAAAATCGCCGGTGATCGGCGATTTAGATGTTTCCCGATCACCCCCGATTTTCGCGACTTATGAGAACTTAAATCGGGAATTTACCCGTTCGTCGGCGATAGCCGGGGGCAAAATCGGAAAAATAGAAACGTTTTATGTTTCCCTTGTTTTGTCCCTGAGTATCGCCGGGGATTTTCCTGACATTAAGATCCGTTAATGTGTCGTGTGAACCCTGTGTCATCAAATGATGTTTCCAACATACTCAGCTTTGCACTTTCAGGGTGGAATAACATCTTTTACAAGAGCATTAGCTGTGGACGAGGCCCAATATGGCGTGCGCGTAAACAGGTATTTGTGTGTCGGTTGTAAGTTAATTGATGAGATTGAAGAGAAGCTCTACATCGCTTGCCATTTGTCAGTTCTGGCCGACCAAGTCCAAGTCACGCGCGCAAATTCCCTGCCTCCGCCGCCACTCTCCAAATTCCCGCACTTTAGGGACGTATTATTTTTTAAGAGGAGGGAGGTCTGAAAATTTTATGGGGGGAAGGTCACATTTTTTTTCAGAGTTAAATATTAATTTAAAAAAAAAAAATGGTATGCGATATCAGAAATCAAAGTGCAAGCTGTACTACTGAGCAATTGTTTGTTTCTCTTACAAATACGGATTTGCAAAGGTTTTAAGGGATCCAAAAGGGGGGACGTCCCTAGGGTTGAGGGGGGTGAGGGGGGTTACGTTTTATAAGGGATTCAAAAGAGGGGGTCAAAAAGAAATCCTATAAATCGAAATGAAAATCTACAGACCCCCCCCCCATCCTCATAAAAAAATGATACATCCCTTAACCGACAGGATGGCTCAATGATCAGAGCCGCTCAGTTCTTCCAGGGCCATTCTGGCCAGAAGCAGTTCCGAGAACTCGTGCGTTCCATTTAAGAACTGACTGATCGGACCAGTCAGATCGGACAATTGGAAAGCGACCTTAAAGTACGGCAAAATTTATGAATGGTCAATATTTCCCTCCAACTGTCCACGTAAAATTGGCTTTGCGGTTGAAACTAATTGTCGTACGTGAGGGAAGGGGTGGAAAAGTTATAAGAAAGATAGAGAGTCGTTGTATGTTTATCGCTATGAGGACTGGTGGAAGGCTGACGTTTCGAATGTAAACCCGCCATCAGGGACTGACTTGGTTCTTTGTTGGTTTAGTGTGTCGCCGGGCAATGTGTGGACACCACTTTGGGATTTCCTGGCTGGATCTTCAACAGCGGAGAAAGAGAAAGTCAAGAAGGACGGAGAAGACGCTCAGGTAAAGAATTTAATTAACATATATTAACTTCTCTTTGTAACACCGAAAGATAAAAAAGTGTTTGTTTGTGAGAATGTGGAACTGATCGTCCACTTCGAACCTTATACGACGGAGAACTAAACCCTCCGAATTTGTTACTTTTATTATGTCTACTAACTATGGCCTGATTTAATGAGAATGAAGCACTACATCATTCGGTAGTTTGGTTCGGTAAGACATTGAAAAACTCTTGACTTTGAATACACCGTATTTAGAGCACACTAGATATGAAATCAGAAAAGATCGTTACTTTTACCCCTAATCGTGTTTTCACAAGTCGGGTTTTCACAGTTTTTACGCATACTCAAGAATGGTTTATTTCAGTGTGCGCAAGATTTTTGATCTCTTTAATGCTTTTTAAAATGTACTGGACTCACATTTCGTGGAACGTCAATGTTTTGCGTCTAGGCCAGGAGAGTCTTAATTTCTTTCTAGATCTCGACCTCAAGTATTCTTGAAAATGCTCTTAGAACTGTTTTAAATCGGGTTTGTTTAAGTAACAATGACCTAAGCTCACGCCATTGCTCTGCAAGTAAAGAGATCTTCAAAGACCAACACACGCTGTTTCTTTATAAGAACCATTAAGTTTGGGCCCAGCCGAGGGTTGATCTTATTTTTTCCTATGTACATTTGTTTAAAGTTTTAGTCAATTCTCAGCCTGGGTGTTCTTATAGAATTTGTTCTTACAAAGGAAAAAGCGTGTACTTCTTCCCCTGTAGCCAGCTACAATGCAACCACAACGACATTTGCATATGATTTTTATTTCCTCGATCAATTGCTGTCTGGACCACATTTCTCCTTCCAGCGTCCCACCCGACTGAACTACGTCAGCGCGACCTAATAAATACCGCCTTAGCATCACGTGACCAGCCCTGAAAATGTTAATCACTTCAGTGGAGTCTTTTCCAAAATTAATTTCTTATATTGTCACTAATTCATACTGTAGCAGAGATTCTAACTCCAGAGCCCCCCCCCCCCCTAACACTGGGGTACTCTCTTTCTGGATACATTAAGGTTACCGTTCACCCTGAGCGGGTTTTTTTTTAGTTTTCCGTATGTAACTTCGTAAATACGCGTTGGACAACCTCAACCTATGAATCAATGAAAAGCTAAATGATGGTGAAAAGTTTGTTCAAATATTTGTGTTTGTAAACAAATGCCAGAATCATAAGTCAAACTAACCCTCTCACTTCTAGACGTCAAAGCGGCTGTCAGTTTCAACTTCCGTTATTTGTAGTTTGTCAATTTCAGCATCATTTGTGCATTTATTCCGTGCTGGGGATTTTTCTGATTTTACGCGGCAGGCATTTTGAAGAAAATTCCCGATTTGCAGCGTACAGATTTGCCCTGCTTGAAGTCATAAAAATAACTGGAGCTGAACTTCGAAATTCCCCATCCGGCCATTTATTTTATCATATACAGAGGTTTAAATTAATAATATAATTTTTATTTCCACCATACTTCGGCTCCAAATTCCCACTCTTTTCCCGGCCGGAGCGAGGCAACTGAGCGACCGTTCTTGCCACGACCAGTTCAGATAATTCGTGCATGCCATTTGAGAAGTGACTGGTCAGGCAGGTTAGACCGGTGAAGCGGAATGCATCCCTAGTCCCTTTCAATTAAGTTATACACGCTCTTTTTATTAGCCTGCGAAGCAGGTGTCATTTGTTGTCTCGCCTGGCTCGTCTTGTGTCGTTTGTTGAATGTCTGTGGAATGGGGAGAGACATGGCGAGAAGGCTTGGGCAATACAGTCACGCGATCGATCGCCTCGAAAAATACGATCGCTCGATCGCTCAGAACGCCCGCAGGCTATTTTTTAAACAACGAGGCCTAAATTTGGCCAAAAATTAAGAACAACGTAAGAACAATCCAGGCTGGGATTTGGAATCAAAAATGCAAAATTTACTTTTCTAAACAAAATATTGTTATTTTCCTCCAACTAGGTTGGATCGAGCGGTGACGGAAATACCCAAAATGTCGAGATCGTCTGAACTTCCGTTGCGATTATTCGATCTGACTGATCACAAGTTAGATGTATTTGGAATATCATTTAGGAGTAATTTCTTACTGTTTTATTCTTATCATATCTTTTAAAAGCCGTGAGGAAGAACAGATAAGGCTGAAATTTCCTAAAATATTAAGAACAATAAGGCTTGCTTGGTTCTTATAAAAAAAATGTGTAAGAAACTGTATGTCGCCCACTCGATTAGCAGCTGCTTGGAGGACGAATAAACACCCTACAGGGGTGACGTCGGGCATGTTTGTTACTTTCCTGAGTTTTTTTCTTCTGATCAACAGCTCCTCGGACGAATGGGCACCCTGGAGGAGTCGGGTCAGGCATGTTTGTATCTTGCTGCAGAGGCGACGTTTACAACGGGCATTGATCTTCCCCTGTCCGGTGGGGCAGAGCTGAATTATGGCAAGAAAACACGAGTGTCTTAACAATACCTGGACAGGCAAAAATTCAAATAATAATTAATACACCTATTGTAAAAGGAACACCATGTGGTATCCGAAACTTTTCGCTATATGTTTTTTTATGACATAAATTAAACCTTTTTTTAGTTTTATAAGTGGTTTTTGCAAAGGTCAATGTTTTGTAGAACTGTACAGCAGGCTTAGAACGAGCTATGAAAATACATCTGTACTGTAGGGCAGCAGCTCAAAGCAAAATCTGCGAGTCGGCGTGCAATTTTTATTGCACGGAAAACACGTTTAAAATACAAGAATAACTGCTTCAACATATACAAAACTTTAGCACAATTCTACTATACAATATTGCGAGGGGCTTCCAGTAACCTACACTCGGGCTGCCGTAAATATGGTGCGGATGGCTCATTTATGAGGTCGATTGAAAAGTATTTAGCTTATGGGTGCTATAGCAAATTGAGTGTTGACCCGTGAGAGAAGTTATTTACTACAACGTATATACAGCTATTTCAAAAAAGGTTGTCATAGTCAATAGTCGATACTGGAACCGAAAAGCACTTTGGGTACAGTCATAATGAGTGATAATGCACCACTGAAGGTTGTTACTGTATGGCCGTGACATTATGATGAATCAGTACTCTATGTTTTGCAATTTTAATGCTCTGACAGTAATAAATCATTTGTCCTGCTTGAACCCCACAGTTCCTTTCGGTTCCAGTATCGACTATTTTCTATGACAACCTTTTTTGAAATAGCTGTATACTTAACTCTATTGTATGGAACAGCAGTCAACTGCTTCTTTAACGAGCGCTTGCCTGACAACAAATACGTGGAGCCAATCACAACGCATGGGGCTACCGTCCCTTATCGTCTATGCACGAACCCAGACTGAGCTTTAGACATTTCTACTAACGATGGGTGGGGAAGGGGGAAGGGGCGTGAAGGGAAAACCAGAAAACATTCCGATATTAGTGAGGTGATTGGTGTAAATAGGAAACAAGATATAGCGAGCAAGAAAACAAAACTCCTCAAGAGTTTGTGTTCCTGTATGAAAATTTTGCCCAACCCCTCCTCGTTCAACAATGCAATGGTTGACCCCTTATTTGCTTGATTGACTGACAAGTTTATCTCTGTGTGATTAACCTTACCGAGTTAGCTTGTTTAAAGACGGCCGCCTGAAACAAACTCCCTTCCTTCAGCAATATAGTGGTTGACTCCTAATTTGCTTGATTGACTGACAAGTTTATCTTTTCAAGAAAACTTTCTTAAACGCTCTGTGTGATTCAATTTACCGAGTTAGCTTGTTTAAAATCTTACTTGGTAGACTGCCGCCTGAAACAAACTCCCCGGCTTGGTAGAACAAACTTCATGTGATTTCCTGTTCAGCGTTACCAAAACAAAGTGAAACAGAGGGAGGGTCTGATATATGTAGGAGAAAACATCCGTAACGCTGTGGTGCAGTTCAAACAAATACAATCTATAATCAAAGGTATCCTCTGGATGCTCGTGGAGTGTTATACTTGTCAAGGAAATGCAAACGTACCATCTTTAATATCGAGAACGTCTAAGAATTGACTCAATATTTCTCAGCAACTTTTAATCGATTAGATGGGCAGTGATATGATTGGATGAAATGACTTTCTATTGTTACACCTTTTCCCAACCATTCTGATGCTCGTGGATTCTCCACTCGCAATAAATTGCAATGCTTTTATGGCGGTTTAAATGCAATGGATAGAGGATTGTTTTTAGTGGTCACATGAAGTTGACCGGCAGCGTTTTGACAGATATTCGGCCTAAACTATGATCCTCGACTGAAGTTGCAGAACATACCAACTAAGAAGCCTCGGTTATTTGAACGTTGAATAGTGTTCACCAGCGGATAATATGCTTGACATGATCTACTGCAACTCCAGTGCAAAAAGATTTATCCGGCCAGGCGATTGGGCTCTTCGCTCTTGTAGAGCCGGGTATAGTAAAGCGCAGTTAGTTATCTGTCTAAATGAGCTCCTGTCAATCAGTTTAATGGCTACTCAACTGTATTGGTAAAGCAGGATGGCATAAAGATGTGATTAGCTTCTTCCCAGTCCAACGCTTCGGCTTGATCTATGTGGCGCGGCGATCTGAGCACTACTTGGAAAAGGAAGCTTAGCGACCAGGCAGTGGAGGGGGACCGAAGGGGGATGACTGGGGTCGACACTAATGTGCGTTTTAAGTTTGTGCCTTTGCATGCGTGCGTTTATGTGTGTGCTTGTGAGTGTGTGGGTGTGTGTTTTGTTTAAAATAACTTGGTTAAGTAAGTAGATGAGTGGGTGTGTAGATAGGTATAGGTTAGTGGGGGGGGGGGGGGTGCTTTGGTGGATGGGTGGGCAAATAGGTGGGTGGGTAGGCAGCTAGATAGGTAGCTAAGTGTGTTGTATTAAACGTGGCAGTTGAGGTGGCGTGCAAATACCCCAAGTAATTTCTCTTGTTATCTCTAGATAAATGGATGGACGGACGGGTGGGCGGGTAAATGGATTGACTAATGAATAAACGGATGAATGGGCAGATGGACGGACATTTGATGAATGGGATAGACGGACGGATTGATATATGGATAGATGGAATGATATAAGAGATATGATTTGATAGAAAGACGAATAAAAAATATTTCTGACCAATTTATGGATACATGTTTGTTTTCTAATTCTAAGTTTAACAACTTAAGAGAATAGTTAATTAGTTATTGTGTTGAATCATAGTTACATGATACATAGCGGAGTTTTATCGGCTTGTTTTTTGCTATAAACGGCAGCTTAACACATTGCGAAAACCGCAAACATTTATAAGGGAGATTCCTCCCGACCAAAACCTCAAATGGAACTTTACTAAACACAGTTTTTGAGTGTGTGTATAACTAGAAATATTACTTTGTTAGACAGCCAAATGACCAACATGGTCATGGATATCAGCTAAACTCTTCTTGAGTTTAACGTTTTCCATGTTAGTTTTAGAAGGGTTAAACTCGTACAAGTCACAAACACATACCTTCCAGTCACTATGAGCCTTTGCATTTTAAAAACGGCTTCCAGACCGAATGTTCTTGACCCAAACTATACAGTATTTGCCTTCCTTTTCACCCAATAGTGAAAATATATGTTTGAGACAATTTCTATTCGTAACCATTTTTGCTCCGTCAAACCTTTATTCTTTAGTGTTTTATTTTATTGGGATTTGTTCAAATGTATGCGGGGAAACATTTATGTTCTTTGAGCGATGTCTATTTATCACAAAATTATGATTGCGTTTTTCAACCTTATTGTTCTTGACATTGTGGAAGATGGTCATTTTCCTTCCGCTCCGAAGTAGCCCCAACGTAAAGAATTCAGAGCTTTTCAAAGTTGCACAGTTGGAAGTTAAAACCACCGTCTACTTTCTATAAAACTGTTATTGTGAATAAACGGGTAGAAAACCGAATATCGCGTTATTTTTGTCTTTGCTATTTACAGGTTTTTTACCTCATAAGAACGTCGCGCCGTTTAAGAACATGCAAAGAAAGTACTTCCCGCAGAACTTTAGAAACAACAAGAACAAAGAAGCGCTACCAGATATCGCTGGCGAGCAGTGCCATTTGATTTTGTTAACCAGGCGATAGTAATGCACTTAGGTACCAACTGATTGGAAACAGCCTTTGGACGTGTTTATTGCAGCGGCCAAACATTAGCAAGAACACTTCGGGCTGAGATTCTAAATAAAAGTACAAACGTTCATCCTCAGCCGAAATATTAGGCGTTTTCATAAAAACTGAATGAGTGTGTGGTAAACATGTTTAACTTTTTCCAAAAAATAAAGTAAACTTTTCATTTTTGCTTCCCGTAGTACTGAAAACCACAACTTTGAACCAAATATGTTTTTTATGCCGACTGCACAGCATAATACATGTGGTATTTAATAGCTGCAGGTACCAAGTTCATTAACGCCTAACGGTGATTAATAGTTAATTACCATCTATCACGTGACGACGCAAGTCCGTAATTAAGTGGTGTGCCTTCGTTAGTGATGTCTTTCCATAAGCAGAAATCTTGAAAGTCGACATGACAGGTGCATTTTGCATTGGGAAAATGAGCCACAGTTTATGTGATGAAGATATGAAACAGGAAAGACTAATATTTTAGACGAACAAGGTAAAATGGTCTTATACCTATAACATACAACCTTATGTTGTCCCCTATAGTCGTATTGACATTTAAACACCTTCACTCAATACTATAAAAGTATATTTTACGAGCTAAATAGACACTAAAAGTGTACTTAAAGTTAGAAAAAGTCGCTGCAAACATTGGTCGTTTGGTACCCAGTGATTTTCGTTTGTAAAACAGAAGCTAAATTTTTGTATATATTTTCAATCAAAAACTTCGGTGTTCCTCTGTTTATAAATAAGTTTTAATTGCTTCGTTCCGTATTCCAGATTCGTGATGGACCGTTTACTAAAGCATGCGTAATCGGTCTCTAACTTGTGAAGAACACAACATGTGTATGTAGATATTTTTCAGTTAGTGTAGAATGAGATAAGGGTATTAACTAAGGTTCATGAATATGAAATTACATAAGTTATTAAACGCATGCAAAGTTGTTTTCATTTTGAGGTTAAAAAGTTAAAGCAAAGAAAATAGGTCAGTTATGGCGTTTGTATGGTCATCCAGTGTATTTGTACTAGCAGTCGAGCGTAATGAACTACAGCTAACTACACTAAAACTAGTGAAATTTTTGGTTTTTAATACATATACTGTTTTTTGCAATTTTAATTCAAGCCTTGGCAAACCACACATGTTTGTGCAGCCGTGGCCGCAATTAAATTTGGGACTGTATGGCAATACTTCGAAAACAGGCTAAGCTGATTTTGGGGTTGCGTTTGAACAATAAAAAGTTCAATGATATCGTTCATCAATAGTTAAATTTCAAACAAATTAAACCGATAACACATAAAAATAAGCTATTTTAAATTCGAGATACCTTTTATACAAGTGTGAAAGCTTTTATATAAAGCGTTAAAAAGTTTGATATTTTAAAAATGAGCCTACGTTATATTAAGTAAACAAATTCATTGGGAGTTTAGATTTCTATGAGTGTGTATACTTCTGATTATAGTCAATTTACCAAAAGCGAAACAAAAAGCTCAGCGGTCTAATATTTTTGGTAGGACTATGAGTTTGCTGTGTCTTAATGGCCAAGGCAATAAATAGGGAATATTGCATCGTCGCACGGAAAAAAGTTATATGTAATATTTATACATTGTTGTGTGGAGATGAGGTTTTGGTTGGAAATATTAATATATTACTTGTGACTTTTTTCAGCCAACATAAAACTCGATCTCCAAGTTACGCGGTAAAATTTTGTTTCAGCTATCATATAAGGCAATTGTGCGTGTAACACCCCTCTCTGCAACTTCAGAGAGGGGTGTTACACGCACAATTGCCTTGTATGATAGCTGAAACAGGTTCTAAAAAATGTTGAAACGTAGTGAAGCTAGTTGCAACATAACAAGTTAACTGCAACCTGCTTTTCAACATGTGTCGCAGTTGCGGCGAAAGAGCCAATCAAAACTGAATATGTATCAACGCGAGCTCGCGTGTATCTGACTGGCAACTTGCAATGTTTCGTTGTCACCCACATTGCATTGCAAGTTAAAATTGCAAAGAAAGCTGGATCTTTGATTTAGAGGGCTGACACACAAATTAATTTCTTAACTATGCTAACGATAAACGGCTAGGAAACGTCCTTCAATCCTTATGTGACGGCTTTCTTTTAGAATTGCTATTGAACTTACTGTAGCTTTGCCATACGGTTACCAAAATCATCTACCCGATAAACTCTCGCATGCAGGGGCAACTAAAATGATTAAAGATTTCGGACGCGACAGCGTTGGTTGACGATTTTCTGAGGGGGTTCGATACGGCTTTAGAGGGTTCCATCACGACGTTTTCCGACAATTATGCTACAGATTTCGTTAATATAACTAACCTCTGTTGAGAATATTTACCTAGGTCTGGGTATTTGGGTCAGACCATGTTAAACTGCCCTGCATCCAAAACCAGATTGAGCCTTCAGCTTCCTACTACATGCGACGAAATCAATCGTATTTATTCCTATTTTTTGGTATGAAATACTTGAAAAAAGATTTCTTACCACATGTTCCCGTCAGTAATCTGTTTTGACGTTAGAAGACTCGCTTGTACCTGTTCTCGTGAAATTCAACCGCTTTAAGAAAAGGCCTATCAAGCTTGTTATACTTGTAAACACAAAACATGAGTCCGACTACAGAGCTTGTCCTTAATGTAGGCGTGCTTCCTCGCTATGGCTCTTGAAGGAGTTTATTACAGACTTGTCCGTCCATCCGGTAGTTGATGTTGTTGCTGTCATTGTTATTTCAGCAGTGTAGCATATTCGCTTTTCACCAAAGGCACCTTTAATGCAAAACACGTGCGTACCTTCCTGTTTGACTTGTTGATTATGATAAAGTGGAGTAATAATCCCTTTTTTGCAGATGAGTGTCTTCTGAATTTTCTTTAAACTTAAACGAAAATTCGAGGACCTATAAGCATATATAAAACCGTTACACGAACTACTGCAAAAGATCAAGCAATGGGCTAGAAAGTAGAGCCACTGGGATTGCAGTTGGCTCAAAGAGCGAACATTTGTCGCGATTAGGAAAAGAGAAATTGCTGAAACTTTACTAACAGCGTAGAAAAGGAAACTTAATAAGATCGTTAAAGCAGATTTTGCAGTAGTTTGTTCAATTCTTCCATTATTTCTTCGAATAGTTATGCTGTTCGTTTTTGATTGCTTGGTTTTCCGTATTTCACGCAATGTCATAATTGTCACTATTGCATTTGCAATTATCAAACTTGCAAATACTGGTGCGATGATGTATCTGTAGTTTGTTTTTGTAGCATAAACAGTTCGATAATAAAAGAGCGACTTTGTACCCAATTCAACGTTACACACCAAGACAGCTCCGCCCATAACCGGAATCCAAGTTGCTATCCATGCGATAATGACCGCTACCAACGCCCTTTTGAGCGACTTCCATGTATAGTATTTCAAAGTATAAGCGATGGCAAAGTACCTATCCACAACCAAAACCAACATTGAACTAAGGGTTTGTAGGATAAAAAGGAGTGCAAGACTTATCATCCACCACGCTATCGCGCTGGTAACAAGCGATTTTTCATTGCCCAGCTCATACACCATGTAAAGTGGAACATTCACTGCGGAGTTTAAAAATTCCACAAAGGCAAGGTTTGCCAGTAAAAAGTTTGGAACCGTTCTCAGTGCTTTAAAGTGTAACACGAGGAAGCAAATGGTGCCATTGCTGATTACAGTAGCTGTTAAAAAGACAATGCACAAGGTCAGTTGAATGGCGATCGCCTCGGAACTTGTGCCCGCGGAAGTAACTGGTAACTGCGAAGAGTTGTTCTTCATTCTTCCGTCAGCCATTTTTGATAAAGTTTTCACCTGCTGCACAAAACCATCAGGCTTATATTTCGTGGCATTCTAAGGTTTGTTTTGAAGCATTTGACCAACCAATCCAAAAACATCCAAAACGATTGATACAAACGAGATCATTGACGATTGCTCCAACGGTCGAAAAGTGCGGCTGTGTCATTGACATGAGAATCACTCACCAAAATACTACTTGTTTTATGCTTCATATTAAATTTATGTCAACAACTGAGGTGATTAGTTACCTTTTAAGCACAACTTTAGTTTTAAGGAGCCGTTTTGCCTTTTGAAGGAAAAATGACTCCTTGCAAAACGAGAGAGCTCGAGATCACAAACTGAAAATCGCACGCTCGAAAAGAAACTTTCAACAATCGATTCGAGATACCTGACGGCAGTTTTTTAAAGTAAATATTAATTATTCTTGGCTTAGCTATTGTAAATTACAGACGTCATACAAATGTTTCCGACTAGTACTTTTTTCCAAGCTAAAGTGCTTGATTGATAAGTTTGGGCTTCGTTAAAATTCATAGGACTCAAATGGACTTCGTTAAAAATTTATAAGATGTGTAATATATTTTACAGAAAAATTATTAGCAAAAATCTTAAACTTTTTGTAAACTTCACGGCAAGAGAAAGTTCTACATGCATTACATTTTGTGATGAATAGCAAACCAGAACACAGACTTGTAACTATTTTATCCCTTAAACGGAACATGCCGTTTTTAGAAATGTTTTTAAAACCTCTCAGTATATCATCATCTTTTTATTAATTCTAGTTTTTTAATGTCTAATGACTAAGAGCTCGATCTTACCGATTTTCCTCTCGCCTTTAAGTAACTAGATTAGAGCACATATTTCTGTGTTGAATTTGGATTCGAGCAATTAGCCGTGATGCCAATCGGGTCTAAGTGGAAATATAGTTTTTTACTTGTATTATTCTTATTCTTAAAACTGCCATTTTTTTCTTCTTTTCTTATTGTTGTTATCATGATGATAATTATGATTATGATGTACAACATTTCAGCAAACACGAGGTAAATGTTAGTACGATTTCGTTGCTATCAACAGAAACCTGAACGCCATATGTTATCATTCCAAGAAAATACATATACACTCGTTGACTCAAAACTGTGGTATAAGTTGCACTGTGCAAAATAAATATTTGAAACGAGATGCTTGATTGGCAATCCAAAGCAATCCTCACTCCTCAAGAGTCGCTTAGTATGAGAAAGAGTGGCAATTTAAAGGAAGACAAAACACACTTCAGCTGCAGTCCGTTTAAACAAGGAAAAATGTTCTTTTGGTTTTTTATTTTGCGCGACAGTTCCATTAAGTACGTTTGGGTTCTACTCTTTTGATTGACATCTACGCAGTATGTAAATGTATGAATGACACTGTTACTTTCCGTTCACACGAGAAAGTTTCCTTTACAGTTTTTTTTTCAAGGAAATCAGACAGGTTTTTTCTTTTACAAAGGTAACTTGTCAATTGGCTTGTCATGGTAAAGCGGAAAACGGCAAATTAAGCTTGCTTGTGTACACACAACAAGGAAAAGATCACGAAGAAGCTTACTTCCTTTTCAAATTAAAAATAAAAGATAGACAGATGAGATTAATTTATTTGCTAATTCTAAGAATAAAACAAAAAAAGGAATTTTTGAACAAACAGTAGCATAAAAGTAAAAGACTGCGAAAGTTCTTCCTTTTCAGTTTTACTTTTTCTGCAATAATTCATTATTTCTTTTCAAAACATATATATGTGAATACTTCTTTTTTATAAGATCATTCAGTTTTGGGGTAAAAGCGGAACGTTTTCATTATTTACAGGTTCTCAGTCTCAAATCTTCTTATCAGACTTTAGAAGTGATCTTGGATAATTTTTGGAATTTTGTTTTTATAAATGCATTCAAAGACTGTTTGTAATATGTAACTTAGTTCATGTATGTACTTGAAAGCACCCGCTATCGCCTGGTTACCACAAACTGTCAAATGCCAAGTTACCGTGTTCTACAACGATATTTGCTGTACTCACTGGCAGCACACAATCAGCAACTAATTTGAATCTTCGCCCAAAATGCTGCCGCACTCGCTCTTCTCTTTAAGGGACTCATTCTTCAACCGAATGGTACCCAATTGGAACAACCTACCTTATCTTGTAGAAATTTTACCATTGTAAACTAGATTTTATTTATTTTTATATTTTTAAATATATATACTTATAAATAGCTGATGAATTGTCCGTGTTGAAATAAAGATTACTTACTTACCAGTCCTAATCAGGCAATCTCCCACTTTTCTAAGTTTCAACAACCAACCTGTTTAAGTAGTATTTCTGTAAGTTTAACTAAGACTTTGATACCGATAGAATCAAAACCTGGAAAACTGTGTGCCTCGACTGCAAATCCATTCACAGTCTCTTCTGTTGCAGTGCTCACTCCTTCCACTCATGATTGTTTTAATTTTAAATTATTGTAATTTCTATTTTTTCCAGCTCGATCTCAGTGTTAATGTTTTAAATTTTATTTGTGGTTAGCCTTGCCGGGACTACAAGGTCCTTTCGCCAGCCCCACATCCAGCTTAACATTATCTTTGTATCTTTTGTTTTTTTTATTCCATTTTCTATTTTTTCACAAGCAGGATGGAAGTTTGTAAACAACGAATATATTTCTATGTTTCCTCATTCACTATTGTAGATTGCTCCGGCTCAGCCAGTTGAGCACTTTTTACAGATGAAACTGCAACCACTTCTTTTTGTTAAATATATTTCTATTGTACATAGTTCTCCGTTTCGTTTTCACTATTTAGGGAAGTAAACTTTCATTACTTATTCTTAGGCTGAGGTACAATGTTCCTAGTATCTTCCTGAAATTTCGGTTTTTTTCAGCTGCAGCGTTCTTATATAAAAGAAAAGTTAGCATAACAAACACACAGGTCGGTTTTTAAGCTTAAAGCGGTTTTGATTTTAATTTGATTTTTTAAACCGTTTCTCATTGACTGTAGTTTCAAAGAACCAGTATTACTTTAGGTTTGCTTTCAGATCAGTATAACTGACATAAATGTGGCAGGAAATAACTACAGAAAATTCAACATTCGCCTTGCTGCTGAAGCTAGTACTGTTTCAAATGATTTGGGTTAAAACTTAAAATAGCTCTTTTCACATTAATGTTAAATATCTAAGTTTCTTCATAGTTCGTCTGGCACTTCGGAGTTCTATATATTTTTGTTACAATGTGATAAGCTTGATTATAACATAAGCAGTTTTTCCTGAATGTGTGTGTTTTTACTTTAGTTAATTGTTATGTTTGCTTTTGTAGCTCTTTGTTTTACTACCAATCTCATTTATTGATGTATTCACTGAAGCAAAAGTTGTAGTTACTGAACTCGATCTAGCCTTTCGAAGAGCATCTGCCTAGACTTGATTGTTCTTAACCTTTGCAAAATATAATACTAAAAATAGGTGATAACTTTCTTCTTCTTCTTGTTTTGTTTGTTCTTATAAACAGCCGCTGTTGATTTCACAGTTCCACAATGAACTTCCACATTAAACAAAGACAAGAATAATAATGAAGATGGCAACTCGACAAATGGTAACAACGAGATGGCAAATACATCCACTAGAGACGAAATCAGTTCATTGAAAAGAGAACTAGACAAAAAAGAAGAAAGAATTTGGCAACTGGAAGCCAGTGTGAAAATCGAGAAAGAAATGGGAGACAGATTTGAAGAACTTCTCAAGTCTGAACAAGAACGATATTTGAATACAACCAGAGAACTCGAAACTGTGAAGAAGAAAGAAGCTATACGAACACAACAACTCGCCAAGAGTCAAGGGAGGGTTCAACAACTGCAAGCATTAAACAAGACACTAGAAAAAAAAGATGGGAGAGCTGAAATGATTAAAGAAAAAGACAAGTTCATAAATGAGGCAAAAAATACTATCGAAGAAATGAGAAAGCAATTAGAAAGTCAAAAAATGGAGCTGAGTGAAAGCAAGAAGGCTTTCGAGGAAGAGAAAGGTGTTTCTGCGGCTCAAAGACAATTTATAGCAGATAAAGATCAGGAACTCCAGAAACAACAAAACCTGATTGAGGAAAAACATCATCAGATAGAATTCTTAGAAAATGAAGCAAAATTAAGAGCAGAAGAGGTCGCGGAAATACTTAACAAGAAAAATATAGAACTGAAAGAACAATTGTCTGTAATTCCAGAAAAGGAAAGAAAGATAGCGGAACTCGTGGAGATTGCTAAAGAGCTCAAACTTGTATGTGAGAACACGGAGAAAGACATGGAAACTGAAATTGCTACTGCAGTTCGTAAACAGCAGGAAGTGACAGAGCGTTTACATCATCAGAACGAACAAATGGAAACGTTAAAAAAGAAATTGCAGGAAAGAGAGAATAGTTTGACGGAGTTGAAAGAAGAAATGAAAACAATGGAAAGGGATGCCCTTGCAAAAGAAATGGAAATAAAAAAGCTGGTGGAGAATTTGAAGGAACAGGAAAAAACCTTAACGCAAAAGCTCAAACAGCAGATGTCTGGGGAGCTTGAAAGGTTCCTCGAGGGCCACCGTTCAAAAACTGGAGAACTCGAAGGCAGAGTGCGAGCGAGGGAAACGGAATCTGATGAGTTGAAAAAGGAACTTGACATTAAAGACAGTATAATTGAATCTCAATTAGACAAACTAGAATTTTTACAAAAGTGCCTTTCTGAGCGAGAATCTTCCATTGAGCGGGTGAATGAAGAGATGATAGAACTCCAAAATGCAAGAAATGAGGGAATCAATCGGCTGAAACAATTGGAAGAAGAAAAACAAGATATTTCTCTGCAATTGCAAGAAGAGCTTCGACGGGAAAGGCAATCGAATGAACGATTTATCAACGAACTACGGACAGATATTCGAGACTTGGAGAACAAACTTGACGAAGAAAAACAATCGGCTGTGAGAGCGATGAAGGAAACAGAGATAAGGGAAAGAGAAATGCTCTTGGAAAAAGGAACTCTTATGGAACGTTTGGAAGAATTTCAAACGCAGTTTGAGTCTGAAAAGAAACTGTGTCAGGAAGAAAAGCAAAAGCTTGCTACTTTGGAGTCAAAAGCGATGGAAATGGAGAAAACATTTAAGAACGAACTGGGGTGTATTGAGGATGAATGTCATCGAATTGATAATGAAAATCGAAGGCTTCAAATTCAAATCGAACAAATTGAACGTCTACAAAAAGAACTTGAAAACAAAAATGAAATGCTTTTTGCAGCTGAAAGTAAACTCAAAAAACTTATGAAAGAACGGGAAATCGAGAAAAATGAAATGAAGGGAGTTATAGAAGAAAGAAACTTGCTAGTGGAGGGATTGAGACAGGAAATTTCTGAGCTCAAAGCAAGATTGGAAGACGAATGTTTACAAAGAGAAACTGCTCGAGTTCAAACTGAAATCCTAGGAGAAATTGGAATACCATCAAATGTTAAAGATTTGACTAGAATGGCTATTGAACAGGTTAAACGAGACATTGAAACAGAATATAACGCAGAGGAAACTCTCAGAGAGCTAACAGAAAATATTGAGTACTCTTCAGACGTGAGTGGTGGAGACAGCAAGGGAACCGAAGAAAGTAATATCTCGCCAAAACAGATATTTTGGATCATCTTGCGCATGCCCCTTATTATGCTAACACTAAGTTTAGTTTGTTTTTTCCTGCGGGCTCAAGTTCATATTGCAGTTACTACAATGATAGTCATACCAGTTATTTATGGTTTTATTAAAGGAGTCACTAAGTTATCAAACATCAGCTCCCTGCAGGACTATCTTCAAAACGAAAAGATACGATTATCTAACTTCAAAAAAGCAGTAAAGCAATTGATTGACCGATTAGCTGTCGAGCGTTCTCTCGCAGATTGTTTGGCAAAAACTGTTGAAAATTTCGAGGTTGAAGCTCGCGAAAGTGAGCGAAAGGAATTGGAAATTCTGAAGGAGAATAAGACGAACATAGAAACAAAATTACAGGAAGGAGAGAACCTGATCAACAGATTACGGCTAGAGGCTCAACGCAACAGACAAAAACAAACAGAGCTAGAAGGGTTAACTAAATTGCAAGAGGGTGATACAAAACAAGTTCAGCATATGCAAAATGTTATTGATAAACTCGAACTTGTTCTTATTGAAAGAAATACAAATCAAAGTGCTGACTTTTACCAGTACGAGGAGCTGAAGATTGCTATCGACACGATGAGAGAAGAGCGGAAGAAGCAAAAACTGCCAGGAGAAGGGTACAGAAAGCCGGTAGATAAAAGGATTGTGGAAGATGTAAATGGCCCTGGTCTGAAGGTTAATGCCGTAATTTTAGCCATTGTCATCTCCTCGACAGTAATGCTTGTCTTCTCGGTCCAGTCTTCGTCGATCCGATGCGCAGTCTTCTCTTGCATGTCCATTGTTCTTTGCGCCGCCATCTCTAACTTCTTTATATGGAAACAAGTCAAACACTACGAGTCTCGTCTTGATTGCGAGACAAGGACAGTGCAGGAACGCATGCGCGAAATAGAAGAACTGACTGCTTTGTTGGATCAAGATCATGACGTGATAGTAAAACAAAGGGAAGCCATTAATGCTTTAGAAATACGACTCAAGCTTAAATACGAAAAGAGCAAAAACGGAAATCCCGAAACTGGTCAGCGTGCTACCAAGCTTTGCACAGCCGAAGGAAGCTGTACTACAAATGATAACTACAACTATGATGTTAAAATCCAAACTATTTTAGACAGTCCAAGAAAACTTCAAAGGCAAGTTTCTGAACTAAACGAAGAACAGCTAGAAGTGGTTAACGGTCTCAAGCACGCTGCTACTGATATTATGTCTTTATCGGCGACCGAACAACAACTTTCGAGAGCAAAAAGCGTTCAAGAAAACGAGATACCGTTGACAAACAATACGTTTGATTGGAAATCAACCACTTTTGTTTCCATTTGTTCGATAATTGCGGCAGTTTTGGCTTTTTTCAAACTGTATAAAGTTTCTGTTGCAATGGCGTTTTTGGTACTCGGTTTTATATTCCCTGTTGCCTATCAATACGTAAAGAATAAATTGAAGTCAATTAAAAAGCACAAGCCAACAAAACCAATACACCAAAAGGAATATGATAGCTCTACAACAAATAGAACGAAGCAAAACCTTTATGACGTGCTTTTTACTGTCGCTGTAATGGTGGCTGAGCTTTGTATTAAACTTCCAAGAAACTTGTTGAGTGGAGTTCTTAGCTTCTGTGTTCTAGTTGCTTCGGTAGTTTATCGAAGAAAGTTGTGCAACCAAATAATAACTAAAGATAAACTTGTTGAAGAACTGACAAACGAGATCAAAGAAAGACGAAAAATGTGTGAAAACTACTGTAAAGAAATAGAAAGTGTAAAAAATCTACTAGCACTAGAACGAAGCTACAGCAAACGTGAAGAAAGAAGAAACGAAAGTGGAAGCGAACTAGAAGAGAACGAACTTCGCAAATTGGTTGATTTAAGAAAGGAAGCGAACAATTCAAAGACAAAAAGCGAAGACAGAGAAAATATCCTGATAATTCAAGAAAAGAGTCGAAATCATCTCGCCGAGATCGAGAAGCTTAGGAAACAGTTAGAACGTACAGCAAATGATGAAAAAGCAAAAGTTGCTCAACTGCAGAAGCAAAACCAGCTTCAACAAATTGAAATAGAAAATTTGCAGAGAAAACTCGTTGAGGCTACAAACTCGAAAAGGACAGAAACTGAAGAAAACTTTCGTACTCAGAAGTTTCAAGAACAGAGAAAGCTTCACCAACTAGAAATAGAAAAACTACAAAAAGAACTTGAAAAAAGTCTCCGAAACAGAGGCCACGCAGAGCTTCAACAACTGAAAGCTGAAGCGGCGAAACAGAAAAACAAAATAAAAGAAATGAAGTTTGAACTGGAGAATGAAAAGGAACGTAATCGTATTCTCGATCAAGAGAGTGTCGAGAAACGGCAAAGGAGTAAAGATCATCGTTTGCTGAAAACAAAGGAGAGGAAACGAAGCAATGGTATAGTGAGGCACTTTTCAGGGGAGGAAAAGAGTCTGGAGGTTGTGGCAGAGGAGGTCCACAAAGTGGAAGAAACAGGTAAAAGACAATGCTGAATAACTCCATTCATTACCATTACTATTATTTTTATAATCTTCATCTTCTTCATCACTCTTTATCGTCATCATCATTATTATTGTAATTGCTATTATTAGTATTTCTATACGGTTAAGATTCTTACATAATCGGAAAAGATTTAGCAAAACATTATAAAAATACAGAGATTCTTTTTGTAGTTTATTATTTAAGTTTTCGGCTCAAACTTGAATCTTCTTCACGCAAATCTCATGATATCTTTCTATTACTTGTCATGGCCGTTGTTGCTGTTATTTTTGTTGCTGTTATTATCATCATCGTAATCGTTTATCATTATTATCTTTGTCAAATCATCGTTGTATCATTATATCGTTATACCATTATACTGTTATATATCTTAACATCATTTAGATCGTCAGTACATGTCACTACGATCACTACCGACCTCATCACCAAAACGTAACTATTTTCATTTATTACTAGCATAATTGTTACATCAGCAACAATTACTAAGACTTGCACTTGCATTAGCGTTAGCATTAATAGCATTAGCATTGTCGTGCATTAACATAAGCGTTATACGAAAATAGCGTTAACTGACCTTGCAGTGAACCACTTTGTTTATCCCAGGAAACTCTGAGGACGCGCGCGGCGTTCTGTACTGGCTGGGAAGAAACCGAGAAGGCGCGTCAGAGTGGGCCAACCCCGCCGACTCATATCTTGTACTCATTACACGTTCTTCCGATGGTCACGGTCAAGCGGCCGATATCGCTGGTCGCAAGTTGCTGCAGTGCAGTACCGATAACAGGCCCAACCAGTGGTGGAGAGTTGACTTTGGCCAGAACCGCTCTATATCCCCCGTGGCCTACAGCGTGGTTCATGGGTGGAATGACGGAGAAGCCGCCTTGCGTTATTGGGCATTCGAAGGTTAGTAATTACTGACAATGGCGAGATGGCGGCGCGAATAGACCTCTTTTGAATTACGCTGCAGTTCCCGCAAACAATAAATATCTCTTATTAGCCGAGTGCGAGGTCCGTACGGCGAGTTATGGATCGAGTTTTTTTTCCTTTCTTTTATGGCCCAAGCGCGAAGCGCAAGGGCCATGAAAACAAGGGAGGAAAAAACGAGGATCCATAACTTGCCGTACGGACTGAGCAAACGAGGCTAGTAAGATGTTTATTATATGGCTTTGTTAATTATTTTGGTTTTGAAAGGGTGATCGAGAGCTAACGGTCCGTACGGCTACTTACGGACCTGAAATTGACCAATCACAGCACGCGAAATCATTCAGCCATATAATAAGCTGAAATACTGTACTTTACGAGAAAATACAGCAAAAACACAGCACAGTAACCTACAGTCGTGGAGTTATTGTTCAAGTACTGAAATGCCGATTTAGGCCAAAAATTCAAAAAAGGCGTAAAATGTTATTCCACGGTGCGGAAATTTTCACATATATTGTAAAAAGTCAGTCTGATAAACAATGGCTTCAGTTATTGACAAAAATACCTTTCATGTAACTATAATAACTAGTTTTTACTTTTAAGTTCCGGGAAGAGCATTGGACTGCTCATCGTTTGAGTTGGGCAAGGGGTGTTTCTTTTCGCCAAAAACCAGAAATTTTGTGAAAAACCTAAAAACTGCCTCCTTCACATTATTTCAAATTTTCAAGCCTCCGATTCTTTAACAAAAAAATTAATGACTCCCCGAATTTAATCTCCGCGTTCCGAAGCTGTTGTACTTAAGAATTATTACGGAATTTAAACATTCCAATTCCTGTCGTTAGGTTCAACAGACGGTAGAAACTGGGACACTCTCCGTCAACATGAAAACGACACCACACTGAACTCTGGGTACGCGGTTGGATTTTGGAAGGTCAGCGGTATCGTGAAGACCTACCGCTTCCTGCGCGTGCGCCAGACTGGCTTGAACTCTTCAGGTACACATGCACTGCGCATGTGTGGCTTTGAGGTCTACGGACAGTTGGTGATATCGGAATGAAGGAAATATTGGACTCCAAACTGGTAGCCGCATTTTTAAGCTTTCTAGTACTTGCTATTATATTCGGGAATTTGCGCAGCATATTTAACTAATTGAAGAGAGTGGCGGGCCGGTTTTCCCAAGACTTCGTTTGACAGAAAGAGTTTTGCTGGGACATGCTTACTATGAAACAAGTTGTTCTTTTTTTGCAAACGTACAAGCAGAAAAACTTTTTTTTTGCCCTGACTTGTTTATTAAATCAATTTTGTTTTCTTACAAAGTGTTTTATATATCAGTAATTTGTACATAACATACTGATACTTCATAGTAACTAAGTATCGTTAAATTTTATGTTAAACATCCGTTTTAGTCTGTTGTACTTAGCTGCACTAGTTAGCTCAAGCCGGAGGCACATACTAATATACTGGCACAGTTCAGCCAGACTTACTGGCAAGGTATAAAGTAATCACAATATCCGCAACTTTTCTGATGTTATATATCAATATTAACGACCTACATTAGCTTTTAATAAAAGAATAAAACCGTTTTAAGTGAAAACTGTTTTCATTTCTGAAAGAACCTTTTATGATAGACATTGCTACATGCCCAGATGTCATTACTGTTTCTTTTCAACCTAAATTATTAAAGCTTTTAAGCTTCTAAATTTTTAAATTTTTAAAAAAAAAAAAATCCAGTGAATGCTGCACACAGCACAATGTGGTGTATTTAAAACTTTGATGAGCGTTGTTTAACAGGGACCGCGGAGCAAGTTTTAGATTGGGGGGGCACTATCTCGAGCAGCGAAGACGCGAGTTTTGTAGGGGGG
>JAOBRG010373036.1:0-11668 GCA_027574985.1 Umimayanthus nakama
AGCGAGAAACAACAATCCACATTTTAAAACATCTGTATTCGGAAAAAACCAAGGCCAACAAATACAAGCGCCCCACTGCTCTTCAAATCTAGCTCCGTTTTTTCAACCTCAACCTGAACCGCTGATATTAAAAAATGTAAATGATCACTTGATACTTATTAAATAAAAGATATCTGAAAAAAAGTTAATCTACATAATTTCATGGCCTTTTCATAAACTATAAAAATGTAGCAGACAATTTCATTGTGTTTTCATGACTTTTTCACAGAAATATCAGCCATATGCATGCACTTCTTTATGATTTCATAGCCCCATTCTTATTTTTACGATTTCATGGCCTTTTCGTAAACCCTGAAAATGTTAATGGGTAGTTGTTCATAGCTTTTAAAAAAACATGAAATTTTTGTAATAGACAATTTCAGGCTTTTTTATGACCCAAAGCTCATCTTTATAATTTCATGACCTTTTTGTAAGCCGTGTATACTGTTAGCGGACTATCTCATGGCCCCTTGTTTATTTTTTATGATTTCATGTCCTTTTCATAAACCTTGAAAATGTGGTAACAAGAAAATTCATGACAATTTCATGGCCCCATGGTCAACTTTATTATTTCATGGACTTTAAATAAGCCATGACATTTTTGTAATAGACAATTTCATCCTTTTTTCATGGCCCCAAGCTTCTCTTTAAAATTTCATGACCTCATCCTAAGCCATGAATACCTGTTAGCAGACAACTTCATGGCTTTTTCACGGCCCCTTGCTCATTTTTATGATTTCATGGCCTTTTCCTAATCTTTGAAAATGTTGTAACAGGCAATTTCATGGCAATATCTTGGCCCCATGCTCAACTTTATTATTTCATGGCCCGTTAGTAAACCATGAAAGTTTTGTAATAGACAGTTTCATGCTTTTTCATGGCCCTAAGCTCATTTTGATAATTTCTTGGTCTTTTTATGACCAAAGAAATTTCCTTAAAATTAACTTTCATGAAATTTTCATGGCCTATCGACTTAAGAGGATTTCGGTTGACCATTGTGTTGCAGCATGTACGCCTCCCCAACCAGAAATCCAACGGTCTTAAATTTCATGGCTTTTTCATGGTGATAACAAAATTTTCAAAATGCAAGTTTTGGGGGTCATGAAAGTCGATTCATGGCATTTTCATGGTTTTTTCATGGTCAAGAGACTTATAGTGACATTAGTATAAACGATAACCATCAGTGATTGCTTGGCTTCAGCTGGATTTTTCCAGATGGAAAGAAAAGATACTTTGTATTTCGTGTTTTGCCTTTTGGTTTAGCCACGGCTTGTTATTTGTTCACAAAATTATTGTGGCCTCTGGTTGACCGATGGATATCTCTGGGCAACGTGTCCTTAGTGTATATTGATGATGGAGTTTCTGGTTCTCAAGATTTGTTAACGGCCAAGGCAGCCAGCGTAGTTCAAGATTGGTAACGAGTGGCGTTTCAAAGACAAGGCAAGTTTGGAAGCCAACAGATAAATGATAACCAGCACACAAAGAAACTTCGTCCATTAAGTTAGACCTTTGGGATGACGATAGATCTCACTCTACGAACATACCAACTTCCAGGAGTCAAAACAAATAGATTGAAAAACACTTTTATATACAGTAGTTGTAAGTAAATTTTAATTGAATATTGTTTCCGTAGTTTATCTTGTAATTTTAGTTATCCACTTCATAATTTTTATACTATTGTTTTAACATATTATATAAGATGTAAAGTTTTAATGTAATTCAGCTTTAGACTGCTGCTATTTTAAAGCTCAATAAAATCTATCTATCTATCTACCGATTATGGTTCCTCCGTCAAACGACGACAGCAGCGAGACATCGTGCCTCCGTCCAGTTCAAGTAATGCAAGCAGGAAAATCTTTACAGATTAGTACAGGGAATTTGTACTGAGAGTCAGTAGCAACGTCATGATATGTGGCGTCATTTCACATAAAGTTATCAAAGAAATGCTAAGTAAAGAAGAGTGATGCAATGACAAAAGCTCATGTGCTAACAAGTTTTCTTCATTTCTTGATAGCACCGTGTGCGAGCAAAAATTGCTGCATTGGGAATAGAGTGGGACACTGCCAAGAAGTAGGTGTTTGTCATCATTTGTCACTTGAACAACTGTTTAATAGCAGACTCGAATTGGACTATGTGTACAAGTGCGAGTACGAGTTCAAATTTCTATTTTCAGTCTAGTCATGATTTCACAGAGCTTAAAATACAGTTATACTCAGCTAAAACAATAAGTGGGAAAACTCAAACTGGTACTCAAATTTGCACTCGTAGTCTGATCTAAAAGATGCTAATATTATATCTGTTTCCCAAATCCTTGCACTCGTTCATTACTTTCTGCTAATATGTGTGGTAGTACTAGTTACCAGCAAACATATTATCAGGTCCTTTGATAGTTAAATTGTGTGTTGCTTTTGGAGTATTAAAGAGGCTTGTTTGGGTTTATGGAATTCAGTTTAGATTTTGTTTCCCTAGAATCTCTGAGGCAGCTCAGGTTGCCAACTTTCAGCAATAAATCATTGGAAGTGGAGGGATATTTGCAATCTCGCCAACTAATGACTGTATATTGATTTTTCCCAGTAATAAGTGACATATTTGGAGTAGTAATTACGGTTGCAATGCATACTTTGCTCTTCACAGGATCTCAGACCCAGAGAACTCCAGTGCTGTTGAACTATTGGTGAGGGAGTTAATGCTGATTGATGATGTCGAGAAGGACCCTCGATGCACAACACGAAGAATTGAAGGTACTTGTCAATTTCATAAAGTTAAATTTTACCTTTGGATCTTATTTTTTCACAGTGGTATTAAATAAAGGTTTATACAATGCAAACGAGTATAGTATGATAGTTACCTTTGTTCCCTACAACATGCATGTTCAATTAAATTTAAGTTTTTTGTTGATGTCTTGTTGTAGCATTCTTATTCAATGTTTGGATTTTTTCATCAGATGCAACAAGGCCAACTTTAAAACAGTCCAAAGGAAGTGGAAACGTGTTGTTGATGGAACTAGTGCTGATTACCAACGGCAACAGAGACGTGGTCAGCCTAAAACACGGGTGACCATTACTGTACCTTCAAATTAAAGGTGATAACATTTGATTAGTTAGTTAAGTTTGTGCAGTAAGTTCTACATACACCTAACTTCAGTTCAGTTTTTTGTTAATTCTTATGCTATCTCAATACTACAGTATTGGTTTTTGCATTTCAAAACATTGTGTCAGTACTGCTGATAATCTCTCCAAGAGCCCTGGATATAATATATGGTTTTCACGGGCCATAAGCACATATCGACTAACTGCATCAAGTTTGTTTCTGTTGCCAAATGTCTGTAGACAGACATTCAAAAAATGTTCTTTTGTCAGCTAGTTCATCAGTTTTTCGATGGGTATTTAATGCTTTAAAATGAAAGAATTTGCGTGTCAGTTCCATGGAAACTTGTAGTACAGTACCTGTAAAAATTTTGTTTTTAAACTAAAAGTACCGAACACCTTAAGCAGCATTTTCTGTTTGTGGCAATTGTCTCGTGTTTTTATGATCAGAACCTCGGAGACCTAAATATCACTTGAAAGCTTACAAAGTTTTCTGACCTGTGAGGCTTCTTGTTTTTCATAAAGTTCTTACAAGTACAGGTGCCATGTTTTCAGTAAACGATGTTCACTTTGCAAAGTTCCAGCCTGGCCACATCTCATTTTATGGCACCATTTGCTTTCTTGTCATGTTCAACACTCCTACTCTGCGTCATTTCTTTGTTGGCGATTTTTAAAACCTGTATAATATTTTAGAGCTAAAAATCTGAAACAACAGTTTTAGGGTTGACACTATGTTGGCATTATTTTGAAAGTATTTGGATTTTCAGAAATAACCGAAACGGATATGAAGTATTAACAGTGTTTCAGTAAGACAAGGTAGCAAATTCTGTCGTATGTTGAAGTTTTGTTAGACAAGCGACCCTCAAGGGGAGCATTCATTTTTGACAACAAAGTGCTTGCATTCGTTCAGATATTAAAATTGCAAATGCTGCAAAAAGAAAAAAAAGCTGCTCAAGGTGTTAAGTAACCTCAAGGGTAATATGACAGAATAAGTGTTCTCACCTATTTTTATTCATAGTTGAAATAGTTATTCTTTCCTTTGTAAATCCTCAGAAACTAGCTAACAGGACAAAGCAACTGAGGGAAGCCAAGAAGTTAAATAGCTGGGTAAATATACAGGGCAACTAAACTTCAACTTCTCCAAATGCTATCACCTAGGCGTAAACAGAAAAAAGGTTCCACTCTCCTACAGCTACCTGATGAATGGTAAAACTACCTCCAAAGTATCTTCCACCAAGTATCTAGGCATTAATATAAGCAGCAATCTGAGTTGGAATCTTTACTGCGACACCATCTGCAAGAAAGCTAATAGCACCCTTGGTCTGTTAAGACGAATCCTGAGTTAATGCAGCACAGAGGTAAAGGCCAAGGCCTACACTAGTCTTGTCCGCCCTCAGCTGGAATATGCCTCCTGTGCCTGGAATCCCCATACAAAGAAAAATACAAAAAACATCGAAATGGTCCAACGGAGAGTCGCCAGATTTGTCTTCAACAACTATGACAGGCAAAGTCATGTCTCCCCCATGTTAAGTAAGCTGGAATGGGAATCTCTAGAAAACCGCAGGCTACTATCCCAAGCCACTATGTTCTACAAGATCCACCAGGGACTAGTTGGCGTCACCTTCCCCGATGAAGTTTCTAAAATAACTAGACCCTCACGATCTCCAAACTACTGCCCCTACCAACAGTTACAATGTAACAATAACACTTATAAGTACTCTTTCTACCCTCGATCTATTGTACTATGGAATCGCATCTGCCTATCTGACAATCCTCCAAATATCCAGGAATTCAAACGTTCTGCCCTAGCATCATTTGACTAGGCTTATTGTAACACTCAATATCTACTTAGAGTGTTTTCTCGCAAGTCAATTTATTTCATTATCATTGATTGAATTATTATTAATTTTTCTTAAGCTGCACCGCCCTTCTAGTATAGCGTATGCTGTCTTAGAAGTACTTATTTAAGCATATTAAAGCATTAAAGCATTAAATAAAAAAGTATAATGAATTACTTAGGCATAAATTTACTTTCCACATTTTAACAAGAGAACAGTTCAGTGACTGGTTTCTTTGATATTTACTGAAGTGTTGAGTTGTTGGTTTAAACCTCATTTTATGCTTCCCACAAACCACTGGGAGGAGAACTTGACATGGAACACTTCGTTCAAGATGACAAATCGTTTTTATCATAATAATCATTTTAATTTGACTAGCATTTTTACAACGTCTAAAGGTGCTACTAATTCAATAGTTCTTTATTCTTCAACCATTTCTAGGGCACCTGTACTTTGTGCATGCAATATTTACGAAGTATTCGTTATTGTTGATGTTTGAATAATGACAAATATAAAAAAGGTATTAAAATTATAAGATTTATTGAACAATAATAAAGAAATTATCTTTTACACATTTGAACTATGGGAAAAAAGTTGCAATAAAATGCTCTTTTATTGCAACTGCAGGCCAATTGTAACAAAATTCAACCCTCATTCAATGTCAATTCAATGCCTTGGGGAACGAGGTTGGGAAAGGTATGGAGCAACCCGCCATTTTGAAAAATATCCAGAAGGCCATGGGGACGAGGCTGCACAATACAAAAATGGCAGCATCAGATTTCAATGCCGAAGAGGATATACCAAGGTTTTTATACTCTGTACTGGACAAGTCATCGTTTCTTTGCAGCCAGCCTTACCCAGATCTGAACGATGTCCAACTGCTTGTGGTTGTTCTTGACCAAGCTCTCCGTTTGATTAGAATCTGCGGAGCGTTAGACACTAGCAGCAGCGATCTCCTGGAATGCCGAATGGCAGTTACTGTCTGCAGCTTTTTCAGACGTCCCTTCTTCTGTGCAAGACTTTGCGTCAAAATTAACACTGAGCCCCACGTCAATAGAAAATTCTTGTGTGTCATATGGAAATGATAGGCCTGGTAGACCACTGTTTCAAATATCGGCCGAAGTGCTTGAAGACCTTCTAATTTTAGGTTTTACTCAAACAAGAGTAGCTAAATTATTGGCTGTTTCACGTTGGACTGTTTCAAGGAGGATTCATGATTATGGTTTAGAAGGCTTCTGTAAATACATTGACATTTCAGATGAACAACTTGAATCTGTAATTAAGGATTATATAGACGGTCACGGTAAAATGACAGGACAAGCGTATTTTATTGGCTACTTCAAATCTCTTGGAGCGAAAAGTTCAAAGATCTAGAATTCGCGAGGCAGTTGTGAGATTAGATCCTGTCAACACTGCTTTGAGATGGGGAGTTTTGGTCTCGCGAAGAGTATATCATGTACCGTGGCCAGACTTTATGTGGCATCTTGACGGACACCATTCGTTGATACGTTGGAAACTTGTAATACACAGTTGCATTGATGGGTTTTCGAGAAGAGTGATGTTTCTCAAATGCAGTGCCAACAACCTTACACAAACTGTGCTTGAATTGTTTTTAGATGCAATTGAGAAAGATGGTGGACTTTGGCCTTCACGTATTCGTGTAGACCATGGAGTTGAAAATGTTTCAGTTTGTGAAGCCATGGTTGAAGCAAGAGGAGAGGGAAGGTGCATTGAATTGTCAACGAATGAGCAATGAACTGACATTGAATAAGCATTGAATTGTAATTGAATGACTATTGAATTGACATTGAATAAGCATTAAACTGACATTAATTAAAGAGTAATTGCGACATCATGGCGTGCGGACGTGTTCCGCGCGTCGGTCCGTAATTTTTCTGTTTTAGATCAGTTTTTACTCTTTTTCATCCCTCAAAATGGATGAGATCAACAGAAAATATAAGATCAAACAGTTTAAGGCATTATCGGGGAAGAAGAAACACATCAAATTTGAGGAAATTGATTTGAGCATTTATAAGGCTGCTGCTAGATGTGCGTCATTTGTAACTTCCCTTCAACGAACTCTTCACTGGATCTACGCGTGGAGTTTAGATATTTCGAGCCTCTTTGAGACAATAATGTTTATGAGGTCGTTTGGGTAGACCATCTTGATGGATACGATTCAGCGACAGACTTCTGTGAAGTCGAAATCAAGATACAGAGAACAAAACCAAAGCTAGAGATTGACAGCTCTTCACCGTGCACTGTGGTTGATCCAAATAACACAACGAATGAGGCTAAAGAAATTCCAACTGGCTCAGAAGACCCGTCGATCATAACCATTCATGTTTATTTAACTACTGGTGTAGTAATGTTTCAAGGCAATGCATACAAGATCTGGGCGGAGAATGAATTTCAACATCTAAAAGAATTAACTCAGTCATCGATTTCGTATGCCTCTACTGACGATCACGGTCCGGAACCGACTCTTGATTTTGAGGCAACAGAGAAGTTGTTCCATAACCTTGATGAAGCTGCTATGTGCCTGCCAACAACAGATAAAGGAACCAAAAAGAAAAAGAAAGCATATTCTACTGCCTCTTCAAAGGAGAAAGGTTGCTCGAATAGCGCAGGAAACGGACTCCCTGAAACCCCAGTATTAACACGCCGGAAACGGAGGAATTCCCTGAACTCGCTATCCCCGAGACAAGCAATCTCCATCGCCGAACTAAAGTCTGTCATTTCCAATCTAGAAACGGATGTTTTACAAATTAAGAACTCTCCAAACACCCCTTCAAACATTGAGAACAATTTATCTCAACTCAGAGATAAAATATCGCAAGTTGCAAATTCAACGAAAGTAGAAATTCAATTGCTGTCATCACGTCTGCAGGAACTACAAACTGAAAACGATAATTTGAAGAGAACTCAAATTTGAAATTAGAGGAAGCAAAGGCAAAACTGGAAATCTCACAAATTAAAAACGAACTGAATGGTATGAAGTCTGATTTAAACACGCGAATATCGAAACTAGAGGAGACCCAAATAATTCAGAAACAAACACATGATCAGGCATCCGAAACTGAACAAGAGGCTATGATTTTCAATGTCCCTGTGGAAAACAGATTTAGTACCTTGGACGGTGGCCAACCATTCGACTTCTCGAGTGAAGATAGTGATATACACATGATTAATCCCACGCCACCAACATTAACAGCACACGACACGCAGTCAGGTAATTATGCAGCTGCAAAACAATTTGACCAAAATCCGACCCAAACTGCCACATCGACGTCAAACAGAAACACAATGGAATCAAGTGGCGTTACCCTTCTAATCGACTCAAATGGAAAATATATCGACTTAAAGAAATTCAGCAAAACTATCCCCATCCGGAAATTTTTCACACCGACCATTGAAAAAGCAACCCAAGTACAACCAATGACCTGGCTCAATGAATATCAATCAGTGCTGCGATAAGATGCAATCTCTAATGAAGCTAGCATCCGAGAAGTACCCGTCATCCAAAATAATTATATCATCCCTTGTGGTACGTGGCGACAATAAGGAACAACTACGAAAGGAATTAAACGGAAGACTGGGCACACTATGTGCGCCTTCTCCAAATATCCATTTAGTTAACAATGATGACATCGGTCCTAACTGTTTACATGATGCTAAACATTTGAAGAGAGGGAGGATTGGAAAACTGGTGTTAACCTTGAAAGATGTAGCCTTCAACAGACTAAGGAGAGTTAAGTCAACCCCTACACCATCTAACCAACGACCTTCAGGCCAGAGAACACCTCAAAGATCATATCACAGGCAAGTGGCTACACGTACACCACTCCATTATAAACCGCAAAGACAAGATCCTATGGCCGACGCCGCGGGCTATTCTCATCAAGTTCCGCCTGCTTACTCCATTGAAGAATATCCGTCTCTACCGGCAAACCCTAATAGTATTCTGTTATCTAATGCAGTTAAATCTACTGCCGCCCATGCTCAACAGCAGACCAAACCCGTCATCCAGTCAATTCAGCAGTCAGCGGCAGCGCCTCCAATTGATTTCAACAAAGTCAAACAACTCCTGCAAATATATGAATGTATGCGACAGGTTTAACTACGAACTCAAAGTAGAACACTACAAACTGTAAGTTTATTCTAGCTATTTTTCAATCTTTATTGACATAATTACTTCTAGGTGATCTCTTCTATTTTGAGGGACCATGCCAACATTTAGTGTTTTTAGTATGTGTTTGGGTAACTCCTTTAGTAATTCAAGCACTCGCTCTCTATTTAGTATTAGTTGTTGGAATATAAATGGTTTTTCCGACCGGTTTTTGTTGGGTAATAAGTTAAATAATCAGGAGTTTTTAAGTAATCTTAAAAAATATGAAATTTTGATTTTAACAGAATCTTGACTCAAAAGCCAGGTTTACATCCCTGGTTTTCAGACGATTTGCAATTCAGGTAAAAAATTGTATGCGAAGAAATCAGGGAGACTTTCTGGTGGTTTAATTTTTGGCTACAAAAATTATTTAGCAAAAGGTATTTATCCCGTAAAAGCTGATACAAATTATATTTGGTGTAAATTAGATCACATGTTTTTATATTTGGAGAAAGACATATATCTTTGTGCTTTTGTATACCTCCAAAAGATTCGCCTTATTTTAATCCAGATACTTTTACAGACATAGAGTCGGATATAGCATCTATTATTTTATCAGGAGACTTAAATGCGAGAACATGCAAGGCAAACGATTTCATTGAAGTTGAAGATTGTAACCATATTCCTCGAGTTAACATTCCTACCCCTGTCCGACCACCCAAACGCGAAAACTTTGATAACTGCATCAATGACCATGGTAAAATTATTCTAGATATTTGTAAACCGAGTGATCTAAGAATTTTAAATGGTAGAACAAAAGGTGATTCGTTGGGGAAATTCACTTATCACTCAAGTAGAGGTGAAAGTACTGTTGACTACATTATTGTTAGTCCTGACATATTTCCTTCAGTTGAGGGCTTCATCGTGAAACAACCAACTATTTTCTGATCACTCTCAACTTGTATGCTGGACGAAAATTGGCAAGCCAAAACAAAATGAGGAAAATGGTAAAAAAACGCCACTTTTCAGCCTTCCTACACAATATGTTTGCAACGAAACTTCAAAAGGAAAGTTTTTCGAAGCTTTTGAATCACATTATATTCAATCACATTTACGACAGTTTGAAACAAGTACGTTTGAAAATAACATAGAAGGTGTTAATAGAACTACTACATTATTCACAAAAATCATGGATGAAGCCGCCAAACGTTCTCTTAAATTAGGCTACCAAAAACGTACAGGAAAAAAGCGTGAATCTAAAAAATGGTTCGATTTAGAATGTAAAAAACTAAGGGCATCAGTAAGACGTCTTTCAAACAAAAAACACAGAAACCCCCGAGATATGGAAACAAGAGCCGAGTATTATCTACAAAACAAGAAATTTAAAAAATTGATTAAACATAAGAAACAAAAATTTTATGACTCTAAAATCTCAGAGCTTATTAATACCAAAAATAGTCACACTTTTTGGAGTAACTTAAATCTCTAAATGAAAATGAGTCAGCTAACAATAGATAGACTTTATAATCATTTCAAAAACCTTCATTCTGCTGAAGGCCAAAGCAATATTTCGTCTTTCCAATCAAATATTCTAAATGAAAAAATGCTTCTTGAACAGGATAAACATTTTTATTCTAAATTGGACAGCCCAGTAACTATTAAAGAAGTTGAAAAAGCAACTAAGATCTTAAAAAATAAAAAGGCATCCGGTTTCGACAGAATTAGAAATGAAATGTTAAAAAGTAGCCTAAAACTTACAAAAAACTCACTTTCAAAATTGTTTACTGTTGTTTTAAAATCTGGCACATTTCCTTCAATTTGGAGTGAAGGAGTTATCACAGCTATTTATAAATCTGGTGGTAAACTTGATCCTACAAATTATAGAGGTATTTGCGTAAATAGCTGTCTTGGAAAACTATTTTGTTCTATTTTGAATAACAGACTGATAGAATATTCACTAAAAAATAACATAATACATCGTTCCCAAATTGGTTTGTTACCAAATCATCGAACTGCGGATCACATTTTTTCTCTCAAAACCTTAATAGATAAGTATGTTACTGATACTTCAAAAGGGAAATTGCTTTCATGTTTTGAAGACTTTAAAAAGGCCTTTGATTCAATCTGGCATCAAGGCTTATTGTATAAATTACTTAAACATAAGATCGGAGGTAAGTTTTTTGATGTTATTTCAAATCTGTACTCCAATTCTAGATGCCGTGTGAAAGACACTGCTACTCGGTCTGAATTTTTTGACTACATAAAAGGAGTAAGACAAGGCCGCATTCTATCACCAATACATTTTAACTCATATCTCAATGAATTACCACATACACTCAATAGCAATGGAAAAGACCCGATCTTGCTTCCGGACGGTTCTCATCTAAATTGTCTTCTCTATGCGGACGATTTATTACTCATTTCTCACTCAGCCGAAGGTTTACAAGACAGTTTAAATAAACTCTCTCGGTATTGCCAGAACTGGTTTCTAAATATTAATCTTAAAAAAACTAAAATTGGGGTTTTTCAAAAGAAAACACGCAGATCAACTTTGGAAAATTATGATTTTATGATAAATAACAAGAGAATTGAAATTG
>JAOBRG010373047.1:0-11667 GCA_027574985.1 Umimayanthus nakama
AGGGGGGAGGGAAGGGGAGGGGGGAGTTGTCGATCTCCCTTCGATTTTTTTCTTCTGAAATTGTTACCCCTCGATGAAATGCCAAACGCTTTGCAAAACTGTCCCTCGACAATGAACACATCTTTTGACACTAATTAATTGATGTCAGCATTCATGACTGATGTCATCATACTTCATACCGAAAACAGACATTTGGTCTCAAATTTTGGATTTTCGGAATTAAAATAATTAGAAACTCATAGTTATTCATACGCTTCCACTTATTTCGTAGTTTTGGCATATAAAATGTTGTTTTCCAACTAATAAAAACAAACCCTCTTTATAATTATAAGCAAAATCTCAAAAACCGAAAATCCAAGATTGCGGCTATCGGCAACCATCTTGTAATTCGTGTTTGTTACCATGGTAACAGCGGCTAACTAAGTGATGATTGTTCTTATGCAAATTAATAAATCGATCACACATTAATTGCATGCCATGTCCGACAAGAAAGAAAAAAAATAATATAAAATAAGATTTAAAGCAAACCTGTATATGCCAACTTAAGGCGATAATGCGCTGATATGTACTAAAATGACATAACACAGGGTCTACTCGGTTGTTTTCAGGTTTGATGATCTTAATATTACTGCGTTTTACAAAGGTAAGTTAACCTAATTTTACACTAAGAGAAAAAAGCCATTACATGGCTTTTGAAAATTGTTAAGTTTGTACAGGTGTATAAGGGTGTAGTTTTTAATAAGAAATGAAAAAAATGAAGTTAAACAACTTTGTAAGTGTTTATGTTTCTGATGTGAGTCGAAGACACATGACATAAGAAAAACGTGAGCTCAAATAATCCTAAAAATAGGCCTCCTTGATATGGACTGAAGTTTCCTCCTCGAAATGGACAGAAGTTTCAAGGCATATTTGTACTGTTTGCCAGGGGCACTAACAGTGGAGCCGAAATGGTTTGAGAGAGGGGTTAAAGAGTCTATCTACATACGAGCACTTGTTAAACAATACTTCAAATATACTTTGAGACACTAGAACTTTATTATTTTCAACCAGACAGCTGCTTCGACAGCCATGACCAGTGCAGACAGTGGGCTCAGGAAGGAGAGTGTAAAAAGAACCCGCGATACATGCTGTACAGATGTAGACGGTCATGCGCAAACTGTGACTGTCAGGACAAGTTTCAGAATTGCAGCGGATTAGCGGCCCAGCAACAGTGTTTTGGTCAATATGCTGAGTGGACGTTGCAAAACTGTGCAAAGAGCTGCAATATATGCATCCGTGAGTACGAATCTGTTTCCACCCTTACTATAAGTACTGCAAAACGGTCTCCAGTGTTGTCATCGGTGTCTGCAGCGAGATCCTTTTCCAAACAAACTGGATCATCAGAAGGCCGGCGCCTGTCACCGGCTTCGGTAGTGTTCAGCAAATGAGAGTCTGCATGTGACAGGGCGTACATGTAATCAATCGCGAATTAACCACTAGCGAAGCTGAAGCTCATTTATACAGCTTAGACGACTGCAATGATATAGCTAGTGTTCTGGAAGTTCGTGTGTTCGATTCACACCGAGGTCATTTCTTTTCTCGTTTTCACTGTGGGCCCATTCTCCGCTTTCTAGGCTTGCTCAGAAAGCATATAACATTTGGATATTTATACCACACTTTCATTTGCCTTATATTTATTATAAACCACTGCATGATCTTATTAGTGTTGAGCAACCAAACCTTACTGGCTACCGATGTCGTAGCCTTTCCTACAAACCCAACTTGTGTCATTTTGTGTAGTACGCTTTAGCTTGTGAAGCCAACTTAGTAGTAAAGTTCTGCTGCACCCATTAAACTAGTCTATGCGGGTTTCCAGGAGGGATCCCAAAGGAGAATTTTCACTCATTCGACACTGTGGCACTAAATGAATACTTGGGGCGCATGAAAAACGACCACCCCGTTCACAGGGCGCGGTTCAGTAATCAAACCTGGCTGTACAGAAAACAGGACCCGCTACTTGAAGACATTTATGAACGGTGGGTTAAAGATTTCCTTTCTTTACATTAGTGATTTTAAATTAGAAAATTTGGTAAAACCCTTAGTGCACTGGCTTTGGTTAACTGTACAATACTCGATCACACGATGACACAGTATAAAGCGTAGGCAAACGTCTTGTTTAATAAATATATCAATGATGTTAGGGTCTCTACATACGACGGCAAAGGCTATCAATAACGAAAAGTTGTCGATAACAAAAAGTAGTCAATGACTATTGGTGCTCGATACAATTTTCCGCACCATGAAGACCAGATGAATTGACTGATATACAAAGAAGGCATTTAAATTGTTTTATATACTTAATATAGCATACTTAGACTTGACCTATGCCACATCTAGTGCACTCTCTTTATTAGCCCATCCTACTTTTTAAGCATGACAACGGTTTCACCTACATTTTCAAGGCCATGTTTCAAAAAGGAAAAAAATACTGCGTTTACTTATGGTGCTCAACTTTGTATACATGTCCTTCCTGAACAGGGAAGTCAAGCTGACTCAACTTCCTCGTGACATAATGGAAGGCGCGGAGGCCTTTCAGGTAAGGAGATCAAGAATTTGTCGCTTTTCTTTTCACTCCATAAAATTAGAGTGATGAATTGCCAAGTTTTCATTAGGGGTATAACCAGAGGGGGGTCCAGGGGGCCCGAACCCCCTTCTGTTCTTCCTCATTACAACAATCACTATAACGTTCCAATTTGTCTCCTAGAAGTGAACTTTGGTCCTCCTAAGGGAAAATCCTGTTTCCTAATATTTTCCAGTTGCATGTTAGGAGAATTTCCACTTCATCTTAAAAGATTGGAAAATTTGATCAAGTTGCTTGGAGCATTCAGAACATGGAATCTTCAGCTTCACAACAAACTTCCAAAATTTTTTCGCAATTCCAGATTTGGAAAAAAAATACCTTGCGAAAAGTTAATGCATTTAGATACCGTATTTATTCGTGTTTGTATAATTCTTGGTCGTTTAGGATAGGCGCTTTCATCAAAACATTTTCAGTAAGATATTTAACAACAACAACAACAAATACACTATATTTAATTTTTACTATTGGTGCAAGTGCTGAAGAATTACAAAATTTGAAATGAAAATAGTGGTTGGACATCCGAAATACCAGTATAAGTCAATCTGGTCGGGTGCCCAGTTTAAAGAAACAAAAAAGAAAACAAAAAAGAAAAAACACTGCTCTTACTTCATACGGATATTTACGATTCGAGGAAGGGAGGGATGGCTTACTCGAGGTGGGCGTTTGTTCAAGATTCAACGCTAATTTAAATGAACGCAGTACATCAAATTGAATTTTTTTTTACTAGGTTGTGGGATATGGTAAGAGCGGGCACTACCACGCCCATTACGACTCTTTCGGACCGACCAACGACACAAGGAACATCACCTGCTGCCATCAGGTGGACAACACAACCACGTCTTGTAAACTGTGTCGGCTGATCACAATCTTATACTACTTGAATGGCGTCACCAGCGGTGGGGAGACCGCGTTTCCATTGGCGGAAAACAAAACACTCAACATCACGGTATGCAAACCAAACCACGTAATCTGATTGGTCTTTCAATTATAGACGAATCTTTCTTGACGTCATTGTTCACTTTTTGCTTCAACAGCATACGTACTTTAGTTTAAATGATCATTAGTGAATAATGATAGAATTTTGGAATATGGGACTATAAGCCAATAAGTTTAATGCATTTTGTGTGACACGTGCATGTTTAAAATCTCGAATTTGTACAGCAAATGTATGGCTCAGTAATTTTGCCACCTGGAAGTTGTATTGAATAATTTTGAAAGCCAACATATTCTCGAAAACTGAACGCAAAAAGCTGCAAATGTTTTTGATATGTAAGTTTGAAATGTTTTTTGTTTTTTTTTATGAGCTCAGTTCTTATCTTGCAGGAGGGTTTCTCCTGATAAGTGCGTTTACTATCAAAGCTTAATGTAGACATACAGTGACGTCGGGAAAGCCTGATTCGGCTGTATCGTAGCACGGTTTCAATCGCTCCCTTAGCTTTGTTTCGGGTAGTCAAGGCAAAACTCACAGTAATTGCGTGGGAAAATGTTTAACTTTCATCTCTGGTAACTCTGCTATTATACATTGGACTTTGACAAAAAGATGTACTCTAAATAGCTTCATTACAAAAGTAATATATCATACATTTGTTACACCTGAAGATAACATTTAGTTGAAAACCATTAGTCCACATTAGCACATTTTAAGTTCTGTTGGCGTTTTATTATGAATGAATTTATAAAACTAAATCAGGAAGAATATCTAAAGGCTAAAATGTTCGTAATCGAAGCTTTCAGTAAAACTCCACACAAATCTTTGAATCCAATTTAAGGCTTTGTCTGCAGAAGCGTCAGTGTCCGGGTTCACTTGTTCTCCTTGCTTTTGCGTCTTTGGCTGCGTCCACGTGTTTTCTTTACCTTGCGTCTTTCTCTGCGTATCTATTTTCATAGGCAAGTAGTCATGAAAAGGTCGGTAGATTGTCTATTACTGCCTTGTTTATTTCCAGTTTCATTGAGGATCCTTGTTGTAAATGGGCAGACACTTAGATACACAGATAATAGACAAATAGATAGATAGATAGATAGATAGATAGATAGATAGAGTGTTAAAGATATCTGCCTGTAAAGAATATACACTGCTGTTTTTTCTTTGATCTCCTTAGTAGTATTTTACTCTAAGAAAAAGCCATCTTTCTCATTTATCCCTGACGGTTAACACAGGTTGCTTTCACACAGAACTTTGTTCAGTACTCAGATGTATCTCTGAAAAATTCCTGTAAAAAACGCATGCGCGTTTCAATCACTGACCACATTGTACATAGGCCAATAAGATCGTTCACCCCATTTGTTTAGGATTTCGAAGCACGCGAGAATGGTGACAGATACAACCTGAGCAAGTTTTGTCACCACGCTAACCTTGTTGTGAAACCCAAGAGAGGCACTGCGATCATGTGGTACAGCCACTATTTGGATGACGAGAATACGTGGCTAGGTGAAATGGATCCATATAGCCTTCATGGGGGATGCGACATTCACGAAGGGGAGAAATGGATTATAAATCATTGGATAACTGCACCGTATAAACATTCCGCTCATATGGAGAGCATTTATGATCAAAGATTTTTGCCAGACTGGCTTAAAGTACAGAAGAAGTAGTATAAAAAAAGCATGAAAACAACGATTTGTATAGGAAAAAAAGACTGCAATCGAGTTGGATAAGTTGGACAACTGTAGTGACGAAATACAGCGGACTAGAGAGTTAAAGTCTGGGTAAAAAATAGAGGTTGTGCAGCTACTTTGAAAGCGAAAGAAAGGATATATAAGTGACTTGAAATGGGTGGTAGGGGGATATTATGTAGATACTTTGAATGAAGAGAAAAGGATACACTAGTGACGCGGGGGGGAGGGGGTAATATGAAACAGGGTTTATGCAGCTACCTTGAAGATGGAAGGGAAGGTACACTTAGTGATTCGAAGTTGGGGAGGGGTGGGGATGGTGGAGTTTGGTTGAAGACATTTTTTCTCAGTGCTATTTATAGGTTTTAAACCTTTATTTAAGGGGAACCTCGGGGTTAAGCAGTTTTGTCTTCGTGATCCTTTAAACGGTACAACCAGATTTTAAGGTTCCTCTCTGCTGGGCTTAATTGTATTTAGCGGATCTGCTAATAAATGATAGATAGATTATTAACAAATTTTTTGAGCAGTAGCTCCAAGTTAATTAAACAGACGGTACCGGGACAGTAGAGACCTTAAGGTTTGGTTAGGAGCTACGACTTCTTGCCTCTTGAACTCTCAATTCTGATTATGAGATCCAATGCAATTTATTTAATTAAGACGGGGGAATGGCCAAGAGATTTGGCCCGAAAACGATTTTGAGAGACACTCGTGTTAAGAAATAAGACAAAGTCTTACCAAGAAGTTGTACTCGTGGTCGAAGTTGTACTTGTTGTCAAACCTAATTAAAAGGTCTCTTGTACCTTCAAATTAATGTATAAGTCCATAAATTTGTGAGATGAATCTGCTAACAAACTGTGTGTGTTCGTGTATGTATGCGAGTGTGTTTGTGTATGTGTGTGTGTGCACATGCCTGCCTTACTGACTCTTATATCACATCTTTTAACTTCATAATTCTGAAATAAGATCGTTCAAATGAGACAAGTCCGTCTGTTTTTTTGGACGCCCTGTAGTCCTTTTTTTTTTTCAAGTATACACAATTTTTTATTTGTTATTGCACTATTATATTAGGGTTAGTCATTCAAATAAAAAATATTGTTGCTGCCCAGTGTTGTCGTTGTTTCCTAACTGGTTTAAAAGAGAAAATAAGCACTAACTAATTATCAGTTGACTTAAAACTTTGCATTGACATAAGTAGCAATCGACAATTTGTTCAGCATTTGTTGGTAATAAATTTGCATGATTAACTAAGTTATGCCGTGACCTGGGTCTCTTTTGGTACAAAAGTAAGAAAATTAACCATGATCAGCTCTCATGAAGACGGAATTAATCTAAATGACACAAAACAAATACAAGTATTTAGGTGATATTGTACCAAAGCATTTGTGCGAGGAGGCTTTTAATTTAAGAGTATTTGTATGGAAAGCCTTAATTTGACTTAAAATTGGTTAGTAAAGTAAATAAAGCACCTGATTAAATCTACTTATGTCTCAAGTATTTAAAGTGGGCTGCACACCCCCCCCCTCCCCAACCCTTTTTTCACGCCAAGTTTTTTTTACTGCTTTTTTGTAGTTACACGAGGGTCTGGATGGGGTTAACTTATAACTGATAATGGCCCAAAATTTTAACTGATATTCAGAGATTTTTTTTGCTGAGAACTGATAACTTGGTTTTTAACTGATAGTAGATATTTCTTAATTTTTAACAACAGGCATTTGCAACTTTGTTGTTTTTAACACAAGAGCTCAAAAAATTAAATAAAATTGGAAAACAGTGTGATGTCAGTTGTTATAGCTATCGGACTTGCCGTTTCCTTTCCGAACTCTTCATTCTAACTGCAGTTCGTGGGCTCATGTAACATTGATGTAAGGTTTTTCGTGTGGCTTAGTGAAGAAAAGGCAAGGAATCTGCGTTTCAGCGACAGCGAAGTCGTCTTAATTGAAGATAACAGCTTGAAAGACTGTTTAACTTGCAGCAAACTTGCAGTCCTTGCAAATTCTACAGACCGGACTGTAAGATTGTAACAAAAAAGTTTTCATGGACTGACTTTCAGTTTCAGTTTCAGTTTCAGTTTCAGTTTATTGTTTTGCCTGTGTTTAACCTTTGACATATATATTTACAAGGAAAAAATTGACAACATTTTAATAAGTATAAGGAATTTTCATCTGATAAAGCAACTACACTTAGGTACATACACTAAAAGAGAACACAAGGCAAGGAGGTTCATAAAGAAACCATAGGGCTTATTTGGGTTATGACCTCCTCAACTCGGCTTAGAACTGGAAAAATATTTATAGGACGTACAGATATATATCATTAGTTGTAAATATTTATGATAGAATAAGTGAAGCAAGCACACTGAAGCAAACAACACAGTGACAGTACATTACATTACATTAGCAAAGCGCAGAGCAGCTTTTCAAAAAAAGAAGAAATAATCAATTTAATAGGAAAGTCTTTAATTTAGACTTAAAAAGAGAAATATTAGCAGCATTGCAAATTTCTGAATTCAGTGAATTAAATAATCGTGGTCCTTGAATTCGTATTGCAAATTGTCTAATGTTTGTTCGGCAAGAAAATGTGTAGAAGGAGCTGGAATTTCTCGTATTGTAAGAATGAAGCTGGCTTCTAATCATAGACAAATTATTGAAAGCTATGAGCAGAAGTCCTTTCTTGAAAAGAAACATGATTTTTCCCACTTGAAATCGAAAGATATCACAGAGTTTCGGAATTTCCAGCTGCTTAAATATAGGCTCGGTATGAGCATCGAAAGCACTTCAAGAAATTATTCTAACGACTTTTTTCTGAAGTAATAAAAAATACGCTTAAGGTTAGACGAATAGGTTGACCCCCAAACTGAAACACAGTAAACAAGGCAAGGATATACTAAGCTGTAGTATATAAGCAATGAAGAAGTGGGAAGGCAAAAACTTGCTTTATAAATAACGCCAATGGATTTTGATATTTTTCTGGCCACATTTGCAATATGTGGTTTCCAAGAAAATGTTTCATCCAAAATAACACCCAAAAACACTGTTTCTTTTACCCGTTCAATGGCACAATGGTTAATTTCTAGATTGATGTCAAGTGTTTGCCTTTTCTGCCTAGGCCTAAATATCATAAACTTGGACTTCTTAAGATTTACCGAAAGTTTATTTGCGTTACACCAGTCTGATAGTTTGGGCAATTCATCATTTAGGGTTTTTTTAAATGGCGTCAACATTTTTGTGTAAAAAAAAGACATTAGTGTCATCAGCGAAAAGAATAAGGTCTAAAATCTTTGACACATTACACATGTCGTTAATGTAAACTAAAAAAAGGAGGGGACCGAGAATGGAGCCCTGGGGGACACCGCACTTAATACAACGATGAGAGGAGTTAACGCCATTATACTGGACATATTGTTGTCTGTCACTTAGATAACTTGAAAACCAGTTAAATGCAATACCGCGAATACCATAATGATACAGCTTATTCAATAGAATTTGGTGATCAACCGTGTCAAAGGCTTTGGATAAGTCAATGAATAATCCTACAGTTGACTCACGTTTGTCGATAGAAGAGGATATTTTGTCGTATAACAAAGCTAAAGCATATTCAGTAGAGTGATGTTTACGAAAACCAAATTGATTATCAGAAAGTATCTTATATATGTATTATGGTAACTCATAAGGCGATTATAAACGAGTTTTTCTGAAATGTTTGAGAAAGAGGGCAAAACTGAGATTAATCTGTAATTTGAAATTAAAGACTTATCGTCAGTTTTAAATAAAGGTATTACACGAGCAGTCTTTAGCTCAGTTGGAACGATACCAGAGGTGATTGATAGATTAAAAATATGAGTAAGAGGAGCACTAATTGAACATATTGATTCCTAGCTTGATTATACTCATAGGGACATTATCAAAACCCGTAGCCGTTCCAGCTCGTAAAGCACTACATATTTCATTGATTTCTTGTTCAGTCACCTTTTCAAAGAACAAAGAGTTAACAAAATGTCCATAGAGATAGGAAAGATATTGCTTTTCGGACGGCTGGAATATTGCAGGCTAGACTTGGACCGATATAGGTAAAATACTTACAAAACTGTTCAGCAATTTTAATGGGGTCAGATAACTCTTCGTTACCAGATCTGAATAACGATGGTAGATTTTGCTTCTTTGATTTATTATTTAGAACCTCATTTAGAATCCTCCAAGTACTCTTTACATTAGATTTTGCCTCTTCAATCTTTTTACCATAATACAGGCGTTTTGCTAGCCTTAGTGTATGATTGAGTTTATTTTTATAGCATTTGTAGAGGTTTTCTCTTTGGGGAGTAGGATTGTTAAGAAAGCGTTTGTATAGTGTGTTCTTTTTACGAATAGATTTCAAAAGAGCTTTTGTAATCCAAGGCTTGACAAGTGTACATTTCTTAGTGTTAACCTTTTTCACGGGAAAGCAGCGATTGTAAATACCTGTGTATTTGTTAAGAAAATGTCCATAGGCCTGATTAGGGTCATTGTAATCGGGCAACTCCGACCAATTTACGTTTTTGATTTCGGACTTAAATTTTGTTAAGTTTTCCTGAGTTTTTTCACGAAAAATGATGTGATTACTTCTAGAGATGGTTTGTTCAAACCCAGATATAATTGCAAAAATAGGAAGATGATCCGAAATGTCGTTCAGGAAAAGACCGCTGAGGCATTTATTCAGCGGTTCATTTGTAAAAATGTTATCAATAAGCGAAGCTGTGTATGATGTTATTCGCGTTGGGCGGGTAATCATAGGAAAAAACATTCTAGAAAACAAAAGTTCTAAGAAATCGCTCGTGGCTTGGTGATGTAAATGGTTCATCAAGTTTATATTCCAGTCACCCAAAAGAAACACAGCTTTATTCTCCTTGGAAACAATGCTTATTAAATGATCCAATTCATTGTTAAAGTCATTCAGATTGCCGTCCAGTGGTCTGTAAACCACTCCAACAGCTATGTTTTTTGTTTTGCTCTATTGATTTCGATAAACAAAGACTCAGCACAATTGGTAGAAAATGCCAAGTCAGAACGGTGTTTAAACTCGAGGTAATCAGCAAGATAAAGACCGACGCCACCCCCAGTTCTATTTTCTCTGTGTTGATGAACGAATATGATTATGACTTGATTCCATGGCGAGGAATGACACACTACCACCTGAATTGACTTGCTGTTTTTTGTTTCTCTGCCGGGCGTTGTGCTTTTCCGTAAAACAATGAATGCAGTTATCGACCAAAATAGGGAATGAGTAATCTTGTACTTACTCACACATTGTGTAACTCTCTCAATCAGTTTCGCAATCGTATTTCGACACTTCAACACATTCCCTTAAACCAGAATTAACTTTTCCTCACACTTTTTTTTGTTTTTTTGTTATCTATTTCATAATGTTTTGTTGCCTGACCGCCCCAGCTGATAATCCTCTTTAATTTGGGAGGGGTAGCTGTATTGGAAAATAAATAAATAAATAAATAAATAACAGCAGGGACGCTGGTAAAGTTTATGATATTCAAGCTAAGGAAGTTCGATAATTCGATTGACACCGCCACAAGTGCTTAATCATCATGATCTGCTTGCCGATGTTAAGTTTTGTGGTTCACACCTTGGTTCCACGGAAGTAATAGCCACTGGAAAGTAAAAAAATGTTTTAAACTTTGCAATTTATCCTTGAACAAGGTAGTATGTGAAATTATGGAATTGTAGTGCAAAATACTTGTTGATACTTACATCATTTTATGTTAGTCCGGCGCTTTTAGAGGCTCTACACTACACGCTTTTAGAGGCTTTACACTACACGCTTTTAGAGGCTCTACACTACACACTGCACGATTGACTTAACATTTGGCACGTGGTGTTTAACTGGTTTCCATGGCAGCTACAACGATATATAGATAACGTCACAAGCAGACTCCACGTTGGAATTTTTAAGATTTTTTTCATTTTCGAATTAAACACTAAAAACAGTGAGAAATCAACGTTTAGCGATTGGAATTTAAAAAATTGTAAGACCAATTGTAAAGTTTTCAGTAGTCAGGTACTTTCCTAAGCAAAAGTAGTCACTTGATAAGGGTCAAAAGATGTGTTAAGTGCAGTTAACGAACAAAGAACAGTTCTACCAAAGCTTTTGGAAATCGGTCAAGAAACAAATATTTACGGCAAAAAAGTCGAGAGGGGGGGGGGTCGGGGCATTATCTTTATCCCCCTTATGCCATCAAGGGTTAACTGATAATCGAGAATTTTAACTGATAACTGATACTTGGCCAGATTTTTAGCTTATAACTGATATTTAGGCAGAAATTTAGCTGATAACTGATATTCAAGTACCCCCATCCAGACCCTTTTACATGGGCATCTGAACAAAGGGTGGGTAAATTGATCAAATGACAAAACTGCCACAAAAGAAAATCCAAAGGGGGGGGGGGGGGG
>JAOBRG010373058.1:0-11665 GCA_027574985.1 Umimayanthus nakama
TTTCGCCGACTGCTCGGGATTTAATACTCAAGTATAGTTTAATTGTTTTTACTCGTTAAAATGGATATTTGCTCAAAATTGAATCCTAAAACATCATAAGTTTGAAGTTAAAACAAAAAATGAAATTAAAAAATTCTAAAAATGAGTAACGCAAGTGGGTATGCATGATAAATAACAATTAAAATGTCAATTTACTTGTTTTCGATTTCAACTTTTGCCACCTCGCATTAGCACTCCAATTTTGGTTGGCGGTTTGTAACTTCAATTGAAACGCGATATTTATCGCAACTTTCCACTTTTTTTCTCAACTTTGAACTTTTGTAAATACAGGCGAAAGTCTAAGATAGAAAGAGTAGAAAACATTGAACAACTTCAACCGTGTTACCAGTCTCTTGACTTCTTGTGAACTGAGCTTTTTTCTGCACTAATCAGCAGCTGAACTTGGAAAACCAAGTTTACAGTTTCAGTCAATTATTTTTTGCCAAATGTGAATGGCATGGTCCGAGCTATTCCAATATACTAAAAAAACAGTTGTTTTTTTTTATTTCAGGAGAGTAGCCATTTCATTTTAAGAATGGACTAGCCCATGTCAACAGTGTCTTCACTGGTGACTTGTAGTTCCTAAAAACTGAATGTAGCAAAAACAATTGTTTTGTTTTATTTTATTAATAGCTGTCTTGTGAAGCAATTAAAAACACAAACAACACTCTGCCACTAGCACTTACGATCTTTTTGTTTTCGTGCCAAAATGAAAGAATATACATTATAATTATCCAAAAATTTCAAAATTTTCTGGGGGAGAATGCCCCCAGACCCCCCTACAAACTCGGGGCCTTCTGCTCTTCGCATAACTCATAGCCATCTACTATTTCTTTCTTGCCACCTACTTCAAAAGTTAGTGAAAGCACTGTATACTAAATTTTTTTTGGGAAATTTCAACACATTTGTTTGTGTACATAATTATTAAGTAAGTGATTTGGAAAAGAGTTCTAAGTTAGAATCACCAACAAATTTTAGAAGCAATTTAAAGACTTCTTGGAAAATCATTATAAATTTTGTCAAATTTGAAGTTTTTGCGGTTTGCATAATTTATTCAAGACATAAAATATAATTGGTGACCTCACTGGATATTAGTCAAATAATGTAAAACTAATCATGTATTTTTTTTACTTAGCTTAAACAAAAGTCATTAAATATTTTGTTAATATTTAAATAATTAAAATTTAGCTGTATTTTGTATTCCTAAATTTTATGCTTGATAACTCTATGCTGGGGACACACAAAGCCAACTGTAATGATATTAAGTTCTTCCTTTTGTCTTGGCAGATTTTACCTTTTTTAGATACATGTACATGTAAGAGGATCAAAAAACAATGTAAATAAACAAGATTTTACTAGAAAGTATAGGTCTGCACTGCTGTTAGTGATTTGTAAACATGATTGTATTTATTGCTTTTGTTTACAATCAAAGTTGCTTGTACTTCAAACTTTTTTACCGGTTTATTTTTAGTAATCTTGTATAGTGTCAGTTCATATAAATTCATGTACTGTAATATGAAGCTAGATCGACTTCAAATTGAACAATTGCTCTTGTTTTCAAAGGATCTCAAGAAATACTTTGACAGCTGCCAGGGTGAGGTGGATGCTAATGTTGTGAAGGTACAAGTACAATGTACTATAATTATTACAAATATGTCAAGTTGATAGTGACACACAGGGTCAATGAGAGTCTTAGTAGGAACCACATAATTCTGTTTACTTGGTTACTAGTATTTAACACGTTTTGCAGAACATGCAATCAAGACAGTCATCTACATGTAGTTTCTAGTTCACAATCAATTATTTACTACAGTGTTGCATTTTTCAGAATTTTGGATTTTTAAAAGTCTCATTTTTAGGTCATAATTAGTTAGACCTTCAAAATAATTTAGCAAAATGTGTAATGATTGCATTGGAAGGCCAGTTATAATTTTAAAATTAAATTTTAATTACTTATAACTGTTTGTAAGCTTTGAAATATTGTAGTTTAAATGGTGGCTGCAATATTTATGTCTTCTATAAATAATTCATAGATCAGCTTTAGCAGGGATTGTGATACGCAAAGATCATGAGCACTTTTATGCAAAGTGCTTGTCCAAATAACACATTTTTGCGTTTTTAAATAATATTTCTCTGAGATGCAAATATAGACACTTACCCTCATAGATCCATTTTTATGGGACCTCTTCAAAATTTCTGGTGACTCCAAACCAGCAAGACGTTGAACTCTCAGGAATCAGAGCAAAAAATTATAATATGTAACCCAAGCCCTGATTAGGGTATTGTCAGTGCAACCTTTATCAAAAATAGGCTGGAGTTTAAGAATATATTATTTTTAATTAATAATTTAACTTAAGATAACCGTGTTTTGTTTTGTAAAATTGTCATATAAATTGTATAAGCTGAAATAGAAATACATATTAATTAGTTTAATAATATGTTGTAAAATATTGCTGCGGCAACACTAATACATTTTTATAAAATGTATTAGAAATAATATTTTAATGGTATCATATTGCTATTACCATAAGCACTTTCATCTGCCAAAAAACTCTACATATTAATTAAAATAATTTATAACTAGAAGTTATTTTTTTTATTTAATTTAATGATTTGGTAAAAAATCCATGGATCCTAAATTTACCTTTTTCTTCAGTGAAGTCCTGGTCAATTAAAAATTTAAAAAATTTAAAGGTTCATGAGCGATACTTACCCTTGTGGTAAGCGATTTAAGGGGCAATGAATTGTCCTCTGAAAATGAAAAGCCTTGGCAAATTCTATCCAAGTCTCGGAATCTCGCACCACCTACTAATGGTTCACGGATTCTCAGATTTTGTGTCTATCGGTCACATAATTATTTGCTTTTCTATCAAGTAACTTCACTTTTTTGTCTCAGGCTTGGAATTTAAAATGTCAGTTCTAGCATCTTGGCAAGTCTCAGATTTACCATTTGTCACCCCTACAAAATTGAGACATCCAATTTACATGATTGGTAACTAATAATAAATTGTTTTGCTGATTGGTTTTCTGTTAATGAAACTTGCAGTCCTTTATGTACCAGCTGCTCCGAGGTCTGGCTTTCTGCCACAGCCACAGTGTCCTTCACAGAGACCTGAAGCCACAGAACCTTCTAATCAACAAGGTGATAAAGTCTAGAACTTTGTGGTAAATTAGTACATGTGGTCCAATTATTAACACATCTTTTAGAGTTGTTTGGATGATGCCATCACTTGTCTTTTATGCAAACTAATTATGCAAATTAAAGTTTGAAAAAGTAAACTGTACAATGTAACTTTGTGACAAAATTTGTTCTCATTTCTTTTGTTCCACACTATTTTTATTTATGTCCCTGTTTGAGTCTAAACCCTAACCAGTATCTAGCTATTGTTTCTAACACCTTTGAATTGAACAAAGGATGAACACTGGCTAAGGTTTAGACTTTGCTTTAATAAACGGTTTTAAGAGAATTGGCTGCAGTTTTGCTGAAAACAAAATTTTTGAAAAATCCAGGACAGCAGCCAAGATTGCACACTTGTTGTGAAACAGGTGTTACTGGTCATAGCAACAGTTGTTGGTTAAAACTCTATTGTTATTATGAAAAGTAACTAACTATTCAAAAGCTGCTAACATGCCAAAGCTTAGTTTTTTTGTGCAACCGTTTGGGAAATCATTTGGGGGTCTAAATGAATCCTCCCCCCTCTTCTAAAGATTAACTTACAAGTTACAACAAATAGCTAGGTCATCAGAGGATTAACCTTAACATGTGTGAAAACCAAATTCTAAAAATTTTGAAAATGAAAATTCTACTCACAGGTTGTCTTTGCAGAAGTTGATTTGTTGCATAACTAGTGTTACCTAACAAAATCAACATGTTTTCTTTGAAAGGACGGTGAATTAAAACTTGCAGACTTTGGTTTGGCCAGAGCTTTTGGTATCCCTGTACGGTGTTACTCAGCAGAGGTGGGAAATTTGTGTAATTGTGTCTAAAGTCGAAATGAAACAATTAAATGAGTGTTTGTAATTGTAGAGAAAATTTAAACTCAAATTAATCTTGGTTCTACAAATGTATGTAGCAACTGAGAGAGCACCTAAAAAGAGCCTGGAACTAGGCACTACAAAACCATAACCAGCAAGATGGTCAGTCAATTTGATTAAGTGCGTGATTGACTGATCATCCTCATCATCAGGGTCATCATAGAATTGCGTGTGCATTTTGATAAACATTGCTCTTAAGGTGTTTCAACTAGCACTCTTCTTTATATTCGCCAGATGTTCTGACACCATGGGCGTATTTAGAGGAGGGGCTTGGAAATGTTTTTATGAGATAAACACTATTTAAAACGTCTTTTAGAGCACAGATGTTACCTGATTCCTCTCTCTTACCTCAATCCAGGTTTAAATTCCTTGGTTATCACCTCACACAGGATTACTAATTTATTCTCTGTAACATCTCCGCCCAGGTTGTTACTCTTTGGTATCGTCCTCCAGATGTTTTGATGGGAGCAAAGTTGTACTCCACTTCAATTGATATGTGGTCAGCGGGCTGCATCTTCGCAGGTAGAACAAATCTAAATTGGACTTGAAATGTATTTAGCAGTGTCCAGACCTTCTACTGGTAACTTTGTTCCTTCAAAACGCGCGAGAATCAGTGGGAATTGTGAGATTTTAAAGATAATGTATGGTGAATTGCCGATTCCCTCTTTTGTCTCGTTCTTTGTGGCAATATGGGAGATCTCTGCTCGTACAGTAGGTACCATCAGGCGATGTGCATTAGTCTTTATTTGCGGTTCAACAACAAGTTAATGTTCTCAACGTATTGCCAGACACAACATGTTCTTACATGTAGCATGTTCTTGAATACAACCTCAACGCATTTTTTTATAAAATAGTGTTTACTGTCCCCGCTCCTTCAAAGTTTCCTTTATGCTCAGCAGAATATACTGATAAAAACTACCTGGACAGTACCACTAAGTTCACGGTTAGTTTTCTGGTAAGCAGATCTATGTGCATGGTTTGGTGGTTGTTAGTTTTTCACAACACAACATGAATAGGCCTTCTTGGGTAGCAGCAAATTCTAGTCCTAATGCTAGTCAAGACTTGAGATGTATTTCTAACATTTGCGAGATGATAAAGTATCGCTTGATTTTGTCGGTTTTTACAATGTATGGTTTCTTTCAGTGGAATATGCAAAGAAGTTCGAAGTAAAAAGCCATTTAACGCGCTCGAACTTGGTCAGTGTTAAGCGACTTGAATTCAAGCAGACTTCTATATATTCCGTGAAGTTTTCTTAAAATGCACCTTGCCTGATTTAATTTAGATTGACATTGAATTTATAAACGTTAATCCAAAACAAACTCGCATTATTATAGTAAGTGTTAGTGTAAGAAACGCTTTTGTCACGATTTAAGTCATTGAAGTATAAAAGAAAAGAATGTGCAAAGTTTCACAATCATGCCAAACCAAGCTGAGGGACTCAAATATGAAGGCCAAATTTAAGTTTTAAAAAAAAACTTCATATTGCATAGAACCTAGTCTGGAGACCTTTTTATTGTGTTCTGTTTACATAGAAGACTGCAAACTAGGCAAATTGAAAAGAATCCAAGTTGTTAAACAAACCAGCAGTCCCTATCTATCATTAGCATATACCGAACCTGTGAACAGTGTTTTTCGCGCGCTCTGATTGGTTCCCTATCCAGAAATATACAGCAATTATTCACCGAAGTGGAGGAGAATAGGCAAGGATATTGCTTGCAAGGAAAGACAAGAGAGCTATAGATAATTGGCTTCTGTTTCAAAATCTTTCGAGTGTTTTGCATTTACAGTGTTTATTTCCATGTGTTATCTTTCAATCCATCGTAAGCCTCGCTTTCATGTACTCGGTCCCAGTATTATATGGTTTACTGTTTAACTAAAGTATTTAGCTTTTTTTTTTAACTTTTTCACCTTCACAGAAATGGCGAACGGAGGAAGGCCGCTATTTCCTGGAAATGATGTAGATGATCAACTAAAAAGAATCTTCAAGTATCCTTTTATCTGAAACTCTAATGCTGAATGGGCGAAATCTCTGTTAATATTGACATCATTTGTTTGCAGTGGCCTTTACAGATTCCGTCTTTCCTTCTTCTAACTTGCCAACTGCGTTGCTGCCACTGAACTTTTCGGAAAATGTAAATGGTTCTTGACAAACAAAGATTGATATGATAGATTTTTCGCCTGAGGGTTTTGGTGTATAGCGCAAACCTCTCAGGCGAAAACATGCCATTCAAATATTTGTTGATCAAAACCTGTTTATAACTCACTTATCAAAGCAGAAAAACAGTTGTTTTTTCAAAACTAGTTTTGCTGTGTTTTTGTCAAAATGGTTACAGGTTTTGTAGTGCCGTTTCAATGTATGTCAAACGCAAGCTAATGACCAATCAGAAGAAGGCATGACGTAATATAACGCAGGATTTGACACTGAAAAAGTTAACTTTTCAGTGAATGAGCCAACAAGCTCCTGCTACTTTTAAGTAAATACTTAAAAGTGGTGTCGAGATGATAAATTGCCAACAAAAGCCCAATCCAAACAGGTAGTCACCTAATGGCCCTGTATGTCATTACACCATTAGACAGCTTGATGGTTTGCCGTTTTCAGGTTTTTGCGCAGATAATCTGGCTTGTGAGCTAGCAGTTCTTTGGGCAAGGCCGGAATTAGCAAATGATGAAAAGTGATGGCGACATCATTTACCGGAATAAGCTTCTATATGTATGCTTGCATTGGGACTAATGGTTTACGTGCGTTGTAACTTTTGATTAGCTCTAACCCGCTGTTTGGCTTGCCACCTTAAAGATTAATTTAGACTGTCATTTGTTATATACATAATTGGGTTTCCTTAAAGTGTACTTCAATGTTAGTTTAGAAAGGCCAGGAGTGTTTCCGGATAAAGGAATTTAGTTTAAAGTTTCGCCCAACGCTCGGTTATGTTTACCCCACTTTCGAAAAAACAAGGCCAAGAAATTTAGCTTTCCACCCAATCTCACTTAGAACAAAAACCATATTGACCCTTGTTGATCAAAACACTATATTAAACCGAGACAAGTGCTGTTGTATCTATGTTTTAAGACAACCGACAGACCTTAACTTGATTTGAAGAATTCTCGGAACCCCAACCGAGGAAACATGGCCGACCGTATCAAAGTTACCAGACTACAAGGTGTTGTATACAGTGGATATTGTCCGGCGACGAGAAGAATATATCAGTATTTAGCATTTGTCTAACAATTAAATAGCACTAAACGCGCGCTTTGATTGGACATATCCACCGTTGGCATTTACCAAACCAGTGAATAAGGTTTTTTGCGCGCTCTGATTGGTTCCCTATCTAGGAATACCCAGCAATTATTCACCGAAGTGGAGATGAATAGGGCAGGATATTCACTTCGGTGAATAATTGCTGAATTTTCCTGGCTCGCATGACTGCACACAGAAGTGACGACAAGGTGCCCTGGTTTCCGGAAAGTTTAAGCGAAGCTCAAATTTTAGAAATAAATGAGAAAGCCATCTCAATTAAAAAGAAAGCGACGAAATGTGGTTTGGCTGTTTTCAAAGGTACAAAAGTTTTATTTTCAAGCATCATTGTACGTCTCAATTTTAGTTAGTGAATTGTAGTTATACATCTAAATTTAATTGTACTTATATATTTTAGGACATGTGACATAGGAGAGCCAACTTTGTTGGAATGTTCATTAAAGCCATTACTATTCTTCTTCTTATTATTAAGAGATACAGAAATCGTAACCCCAAAATGAAACAATTGTCAACTTCCGGTTTGTTTGCAAACTTCAAAATACGGCATAAAAATACAAAGATTGTAGATCTATACTTCACTGATTCATTGGTTTGGTATATGCTAATGTAACTATTCACCTCAGTGTCGGTGAAAAGTCCAGTATATTCGGTGAATAATTGCCCACTAACTAGTTTTTAGCAATCATGCGTGACGGAGCACGCGCTTTTTTCAGAAAAGAGCAGTTTTTTACTCTTAGAGCATATAACACCTTTGAAAAAACAATTGTTCTAGTTTCTTCCTTTTTACTTTGTTTCTTCATTTTTTTTTCTTTTTGAGGCTGTAAACATATGAGGGACAGACTCGTTCGTAGTCTCTTCTGCTTGTTGAGACTTTTGTATCCCAAGTATCTGTTTCCCTCCTCTTTCTGGACTCACCAGGACGAGGCAGCCTGGGACGAGTCCATTGGAGGGAGCGCTAGAAAACCTAACTGCAGTTTCTTTCTCTGTAGGATTTTGGGGTGCAAAGTGTCAGCGTGTCCCTGGCTGTTGTGGTGCAAAAACTTCCTTCTGTGGGGCGAGACCTCCTGCAAGTGAGTGTGGATTACCTTTGAGACCTTATTTTCGTATTTGTTTGGCACGTTATTCAAGAACTCCAAAACTGAAATGTAAATAGTTGGCCTTAACTCATCAGTTAAGGAGCTGCGACTATTAATATACGTAACACCTTCCTTTTTCTGTAAGTTTGCTAGCTTGGAAGAAGTTTTTCTTAATTATACGCATATGTTAACTTGAAAAAAACAAACACGTGCGAGGTTTTAATTACAAAATGTAGTGATGAGTGGGAAAGCAAGTGCTAAGTACGAATAAGGCTTCCATGATTATTTCAAGGTAAAATCTAAGTAAGCTAAGCAAGCTGGTATTATAGTTAACTAGTCTATTCTTCAATTTCTCACTTAATAACAACATGCTGGTAGGGAAGCTCAGTGATTTTCAAAGAGAGTATAAAACTTATTAAAGCAAAGCTGCTTTGTTTGGTATTGAACAAACCATGACGGTATACAGTGTTTTGTTTTACGTGTGAGACAAAATGTTTTTTCTAGTTAGTTGTTCGTTTTGCATTTCAATATCTTTTGCGGGTTTTTTTTGTGCACGGTCAAAACCAGTGAACAAAAGAAATAAAGAAGAAAAACAAAAACACATTACAAAGAAGCTGGCGAGTTTCATCTACAGTGTCGCTTTATAACTATGATTAGAAACAAAGAAAATGTAAGAGTTAAGGTGGCTTGAAATAGTTTTTGAATTTTTTTTTACAAGAAAACAGTTTCCATTATTTGTATTATTGTTGCCTTTATGGTAGCAACATGACTATCAAATAATTACGTATTTCCTTACCATTTTGTTTTTGATACTTTGGGTCACGAAATGTTACTATGGTAACGTAACAAAAGTTCCTATTAACTATTTCGAGCCACCTTAAAAGGATTCTTTCACGATTCTGCGCATACTCGGGTTCTCAGAAAGTTATCTGTTCCGGCCCGGGCGATTTTTTTTTCTGCGCCCACTTCGAGATGGCGGACGCTTACAGTAGAACTGCAACACTGCTCAAACTAAGACTCCTACTTAGAAAAATTTCAACAAAAAAATGGAAGTTAAAAATGCCGAAGAAAGGTGGGTATGACAAGTCTCGAACGTAGGACCTCATAAATAGGAGTCACTATTCACTACCACAACACTAACCCATCATTTCGCTGCCAACTTTTCACATTTTATTGTTTGTCTATCGAAAGTTCTTACAAAAGTATCCCTGACCCAGCCCTAACCCTAAGTAACCATAGATAACCATAAACAACCATCAATAGCCCTATGATATGAATTTACGAATAATATATGAGCCGTGACAGTCAGCCATTTATGTGTGCGTAAAAAAAAAGTTCGCCCGGCCGGGAGCAAAAGCAATTTCTGAGGTTTTACACGGCGAGGTGTCGAAGGTGAATTTAATTTAAAAAATGTTTCTCTGTATTTACACATCGGCGACCAGAAACCGCTTTGTTTGGATCATATTTTCTTTTAGCATCGGGTTTTAGTTTTATTTTACTGTTTCTTCGCTTAACCTTTGTAAAAGTTATAAATTTTTAAATGTGACTTATAAGTTCAGATAAGAGCAATATCATGAGTGTCTCTTCGAAAAGGAAACTAAATATCTTTCAAGAGTCATAAAGCACAAACAGTTGCTGATCTGAGCGCTTTAGCAGGAAGTTCCATTACATTAGGGATTAGTCAGACCAATCACACTTTCAGTTGACATGTAGCGTTTGTGTGGCGAACATCGGAGTTTCTCAGCTTCACTAACTTGATATAAAATTATAGGTCCCGTATTTCAGAAGGTGAGTGAAGTTTGTCATAGGTTAAGAAATCTGAGTTTTAAATTTGGAAGGTCGATCGAGGTGTATTTTCTTGGTTTCTATTGGCTATGAAACAATGACTCTCATCCGAGCTCGCGCATGTGCAAAGCCGTGAAAGTGCCCTTTCCAATGAAAATGAGAGAAATAGGCTATTGACATGAATATTCATTTGGGAAATGTCGTGCAAAATGTGGAAAAAACTGAATTTTAACATATTTCCCACAGTTTTTAATGTATCTGGTTTACAGTAACGTAACCGTAAACATTTGGCGTTTCTCATTTGTAACAGAAACTGCTAGTTCTGAACCCCGCCCACCGGTTGTCCGCGGAAGACTCCATGCGACACCCGTATTTCGCCGATCTCAGTCCATCGTTCAAAGCTTGAGGATAGAACAGCGTCGAGGCGTCAGTTCACTGAGTTGGATGAGAACAATGTAGAAAATGATAGAGCTCACTGAAGCAAACCGACCCTGGATTACGAAGTGTATCAGTTGCCGTCTGAAAAAAAAGACTGGAAGCGATACGTTGCGCGGACGGAAAACTGGTACCAGGGAATGTACAAGAAGGTCGCCCGTGCTGCCTAGTTCAGCGGTAATCCACAAAACTCATGGCCCCTTTTTGACAACAGTGCCTGGGTACTGTGACAATTATTGTAATGTATACTGTACAAACAACAAAAATGAATATTTTATCTGTTCTAATTTACTCTTATTGAAGATGAATATCGCCGCCTTACTTCTCGCTTCCGGTTCTTTTTCTTTACACGGCAAAAACTAAAATGTTATCCTGCTAACGTGATTTGGCGGAAGAAGAACTGTTTTAGGTCCCCAGACCAAAAAAAATCAAATTTTATGGAAAATAAAAGAATCTGTTTTAATATTCAATGTAAATTTCAGACGAAAGACAATAAAAATTATATGTACATATGAAAAAAACCTAGTCACTTGTACTTTTGTAAAAATAATTCCGAGTCAAGTCGCGCGGCGGCCAGTTTACTTGCGTGCAGTCTTCATGAGTAGAGTTTCCTTTGGCATACTCGGCTGACGAGCTCCAATTCACCGCTCCAAAAATTGATAATATGGCTGGAACCGTCCTCGCAAACTGTCCGAGAAAGAAATAAGCACTACAAATGCTAATTTTACACGAATGAGCAATTCATTGTCATTTGTGGGTATAAACTGTGATGTGATTCCGAAAATGGGTTTTCTTTTTTGTTTTTTGTTTTGGAAGAGGTAAAGTTACATGCATTGTCCAGAACAATATTGTTCGGAGGATTATTAATGATGGATTGTCCAAAACACTTGTTAGAGCCCTGCCTTATGGGACTGATTGAAGCCTTAAATTGTAGTTTCAAGAGTGATGAACTATGGCCAAGGACTTGTTTTGAAATATTGCCAAGGTCTAAGAATCATTAGTAAGTCGATGAATAAACCAATAACAACAACAACAACAACAA
>JAOBRG010373080.1:0-11664 GCA_027574985.1 Umimayanthus nakama
AACCTCCAAGTTTCGTGACAATAGCGTTAATACTTTCGGATTTATGGAGGGGGGGGGGGCTTTTGAAGCCCCCCCCCCAGGCCCAGGAACTCCAAAAAAGCCCAGGCGGAATAGGGTTAATCCTATCCGCCTCGGGGTGAGGGGGTGGGGTGGAGGAGATGACATTTGGTTGTCTTTCAAAGGCCAATAAAATGTTGCAAATTCTAAAATAGTTTACTTACATTCTATTTCGCACTTACTTAATTCAGAAACCAACCCGTTTATTTTTACACTGAAAAGAATCTTCGATAATGCTTCTGCTTGACCAATTGCCTAATATAGAGATTTTGGCATTTAAATATAGATAAGGTTTTTGACTTCGGAAGCCCCCTCTTTGCATTGTGCTTCAAATACTGTTTAGCTAAAACGAATTATGTATTGTCTTTTCAGACGTAAACGAATGTTCAGCTGGGAAACATAATTGTCACAAAAATGCTGTCTGTATAAACACACTGGGCTCATACAAGTGTTCATGTAGAGCTGGATACAATGGAGACGGGACTTCACAGTGTCAACACATTGGTGATAAATCGTTATTATTATTATTGTTATTATTACTATTGTTATTGTTATTATTGTTATTATTATAATTATTTTTATTATTGTTATTGTTATTGTTATTACTATTGTTATTATTATTATTATTATTGTTATTATTATTAATATTATACTACAATTAATATGATTAAAAGATAAAATAGAATAATAAAAGTAATATGGTGGGTTTCCTGTGGTCAATCTGGACGAGTATATGCATTGGCATGACTGATAAGCCATGTTAGTTCTAAAGTCGATTTTTGGATTGGCTGGCTGGCTAGGTGGTACATTCGTCAGCGGTAGCCAACCTATAATTAGGGGTGAGTCCACTTGTTTTTGGAAGAAAGGATGGAATGACGGAGACTACTGCAAGGAAGCGAAAAGTGTTGAGACTAGAAAATCCACTGCCATGGCCAAACTAGGTCAAAGAGCGACGTTTTCTTGATGAAATACGAAGGTGAAAACATAAACGAAAGCAACACTAGAAGACGAAGTTTCACACAGCGGAGCAGAAGACGAATCCTTGCCAGCGGAAGTTAGCTAGGCAAGAAATGCTCATTTTTCTCATTTTTATCGCTCGCCATGAGAGATTTTAGCTATGAGTTAAAACAAGACAACGCGGAAGGTGTAAATCAAGTAAATTTCATTAATTTAACTTTCTTTACTTCTTGTTTCCGAGTTCGCATTAAGGAAAAAGTATTTATGAAGGATAATTTTCTCCCCTCTAAAATAAATCACTTAAATACCGATGTTAGAGGGCCAAAAGAAAATTTTAAACCAAGATTCAAAAATTAACAATATAGTGTAAGTAGGCGTTTGGAGTTACTGTATAACCGTTTAAGAATTGTTGAGAGGGCGACCAAACTTTTAGCCTTAAAAACATATAACACTTTATAAGCAAAGGTATTTTATTTAACCAGGAGAAAGTATTTTATTTTGTTTGGTAGTATTGTGGTGAGAAGCAAGATGGGTCGAAAATGCTTGCTTAAAACAAAAATACTTTTGGGCTTATGTCATAGGGTAGACTGATTTTTGTTCTCTGGACATTTACTTGCAGTTCATAGCCGCAGCACCGGCCGGGTCTGCATAATTATTCCTAAAGATACCGCATTTCATTGCTTATTGGCCAATAGCATCGCGGTTAATTTGGTTGACTTTTAGCAGCCAGGTTACCAGCTGTCAATCAAACTTAAAAGTTGATCAAACGATTAAAGTTGCGAGTTTCCTTTGTATTGGTAATATTGCAAACAAGCATACAGAACAAAATTTCAAGCATTTATGAAGAATTGTATGAATATATAAAAAAAGTCAGAGCGTTCAAAGTTTCGTCCGACTTACCCTATCCAGTCCACGGGAGGGGGATCCGGGAACATAGGTAACCTAAACTTCTTTCATAAATTGAATATTGATTATAGATAATAAGTTGGTTTATTGACCATTTCTTTCGAAACTTTAAGAGTCTTTTCCCAAAAGAGCTTTGTTTCATATTACTGCAAAACATTGCTTATATCATTGTTTTCCTTTGTTGCAAGAGGCAACGTGTATCAAAACTAAAAGTACTGCACCTTCCACTGTACATATATTTTTTCTCAAAGTCCGACTAGGTACTAGTGAAATGAGTTACTTTCTCATAATCCCAACAATTATCTTGTATTTTATTGAAAAACTTTTAACGTGCTGTTGGCATGATAACCAATGTATTGTTTACCAAGAATGAAAAAAAGATTATTGATAATGGCGTCACACATTGCTTCCGTCACGTGAATAGGAAATATTTCAGATTACAATATTTCCTTTTGTCTTTGTCAAAAAAATGAGTTTGCGTTTACGTTTTGATGCTTTCAACACACCAAAAACATAACAAACAATTGACGTCATCATTACGCCATACTTCAATTTACTTGGAATATGATTTGCCTCAAAGAACTTTCATAGCCTTAAAGGGTCAATAAAGGTTTAAAACTGTGTATACTTTGAATATTTGGTCACCACAATACATATTGAAAACACCTTCAAACACACTGTTTGATGATGTCATAGTGACTTCATTACTTGTGCAGAAATACGCTACAACAAAAAGTTAGAAAATTCCACAAAAGTCAATTTCTCGAAGTTTCACCAAATTCGTATTTTAAAAAACTAAAAAAGTTATGGAAGTGACGTGGGTGAGATCCATCTTTCCTTAGACTGAGAGACTTCAAAGAGATAGGGCTAATTATCTCACAAGCATTATTCACTCTAACGCCAACAGAGATCTCTTGACTTTCCAGCCTCATTTTCACTTCGATTTTGCAGCTCTCATTTTTGCACCGTTTAACATTTCTAAAAGCTTTTGCACAACCGTTTGTTGACTGTGAGCACATGTTATTTTAAGAGTACTCAAGGTTATAATCATCACTAAATCACGAAACTTGTGATCTGCCTGCTAATACTTTCAATATTGTCATAGTTTAGCTAAGAAATTGAAAATTTTGAGCTATTTTCAATAGTACGATTTTCATAGTCACCCAATGTGGTGACAATTTTGATATTTCTCATTGTCACCACAACAACAACAGCTAAATAATCATCAATTATTTGAATGAAAATTAATAAGTAGATCATGTACTAAATGTCTGTCAAGAGGAATTTGCTACTTCTTAACCTTTTTGAAATCGTTGATTGAGGAGACTGGTAACACAAAAAGCTCTCTTCCCATGCACTTTGTGTAAAGCTTTCCAGGAACAGAAATGTTTTAAACTGGGTTACTCCGTGTTTGTTATGCAATGTTAATTTTACTTTTCTTACAATTCTAAGGAGGGCTCCAAAATAGCTCTATTCTCAGTGCTAAACCCAGTACCTACCTGGAAACACTGAACCAGTACCTAAGGCCCATATTACAGAGTACCCTTAAGAGCACGTGGTTTAAATGTTGGCACGCTGGAACCCGGGTGCAGGGATTCGGAGCTAGGACGTTCCATACAAACTGTGACGAGAAAGGCCCCACTGTGACTATTGTGAGATCGGGGAGTTATATCTTTGGTGGTTACACTGACATATCGTGGAGAAGTAAGTAAACATACAACTATAACTATAAAACTCTCTATGCTGATTTTAAATAAAATCGATATGATCCTTTCAAGGCTCAAACGGGTTTAATTAGTCGACAATCTCTACTCGACCATCTCCAAACTGACCTAATACGTAAGGTTTTGTTAAGTTCTGGTACAAGAGTACATTTGGAAAGTACTGTGGAAAAAAATACCTAGAAGGCCTTGCGCACGATGTTGCCTGTCAAACCGAACAAGCGCCATTCTCGCAGTCTTTTTTGTTATAACCTCGCATCCGAAACTCCTGTAGACAGAGTTCATTTTATCACAGTTGGTAGACTTCATTAGTTACTTCGTTGAATGCACAAAACCCTCTAAATGCTCAATTTGGGTTGATTTAAAGCTCCGCAAACCTTCAAATCTGAAAAATTACGTGTAACAAAACACCAAATCGAAAAAGCACGAGTTACGAATTCCGAATTACGAACCAATTTATATCAATAAGAATGTTTAAGAATTAGAAGTGCACCTAAAATGTTCTGTCGAACAAATAAAAGTTTGTTCAATGTATCTTTTCACAAAGTAGATTAATGAGCTAAAACCCAGTATTAGAACAAATTCAAAACGCCTAAAAATCGTATATTGTTGTCAGTGCACAATTTGGAACGAAGCCTTTATCTCTGGTATGTTTCCTTGTTTTCTAAACAGACGGTCAGCTGTGGAGTGCACCTATCCATATATCATGTATTGTAAATTTAAGCGCTTTATCTGCTTTTTTTTCGATTTTATGATGTTTTTTGTAGTATTAGAAAAAAAATTTACCCATTCGAAGTGGTGAAATCTTTGTTTTTCGTGCCAAATTTGCTTATTATTGAGCCATGCCTTTGGGTGTTTGCGTTTTCGAAATATAAGATTTGGTAACTGAGCATACAATATCACAATGAAAAACACGAGTACTTTGAAATATATAGTTACTTGTAAAAACTTGTATACATAGACCTCTGACTCTCTCGGCACCTGACCAGGAGTGAGCAGCTTCGCAGACTTTGGGCTTGAAACAGGATCTGCTCGAAGGCGAGGGCTCGATGTGAAGGCTCGAAAGAAAGCACTCGATAGGCTCGGCTTGTAACCACACTTCTCCGATAATTGGATTGAAAGAACAGAACTCGCTTCTATATTTATGGTATATTTAAAAATAGTATTTTACGTACCAGTTGTAAGTCAGTACTTGTTAAAAAGCTGCAAATCTGCATTCCCTTGAGCAAAACATGGTCAACTCCTCCCCCTCCTCCTACTTCTCTTTTATGTTCGAGCCACGGGATCTGCGGTACCGTTTGCGACCTGAAGAAAGTGCAGTCCGCCGAAATCAATGTGATGAGCATGTTGTTTGGTTTGTACGATTTGACCAAAGGAAAACGATGTCCTTAACGGTAGGACAAAGTAATCATACTAGGTATTTAAATAAGTTATTTATTTACAGGAGGGGGTGAGGGTGGGTCAGGACTTATTCTTTTACTTATTACTGTGCCGGAATCTTTCGTAGACAATTTCTAAATTCTATTTTCCAACGGCACGTAAATTTTTCCTCTCCGCCATAGCAGCATTGGAAATCAGTGGGCTTGTCGCGCTTATATGAAAATACTTCAAATTTACTATCTTCAGAAAGATTCAAGTGCGATTTTTGTTGCGATAAAACTGTTACAAACCCCACAAGAATTCGAATTTGTGACGAGGGTTGCTTGCAAACTCGGCGTAATGTCAACAGGTTGAGTTTACAACAGAAACCTTTTTTAATAGAAACTTGAAGATGTGACGCATTGTTTTTATTGGCACAGGACTTTGTGTGTGTGTTTTTTAAACGATATTTATAATTTGCGGTCATGTAGCTAATGCTGTTAATACTGAGTGAGTGAAAAGGACGATTCTCTGTAGCTTCGCCACTCTCTCACCTGATGGTCAATTACAACACACTCGGCATGCGTTTCTTCACGTTAAAAAGCTTGCAGTGATTAAAAAAATAAAATGTAATAGCTTACCATATCGCCCGTTGTAAAAAAAGAGTATCGTGTGTACGAGAGAAATGACTGGACATAGTCTAGTTAATCTATCATCAGTTTGTAACTTTCAGTTTTAAATTTTAATAAAATTTCATTTACCAAATGTTATAATACAAAGGGGATATGACCCACTCACGCTTTAAATAATTTACGCAGATCAAGGTACGCCGTTACGTCTCAAGAGGTACAGAAATCGTAACGCTAACATGAAGCAATTGTCAATTTCCGGTTTGTTTATCAATTTCAAAATAATTGGCATAAAATATGGAGATCATAATTTTTTGCTTCACTGGTTTGTTATATGCTAACGTAATTATTCACCTCAGTGTCGGTGAAAAGACGAGTATATTCACCTCGCCTAAAATGGGATTTCTGTTTACTATATCAAAATCAGTGCACGTCTTTGATTCAACCATAAGCGTGTATTCACTATCTGTGTGCACGTGAAGTGTATACTCATTTTTTCGATGGGGATGAGATTAAAATAAATGTTTCGGCTTGTTACAAGTTCGGTAGTTGAAAAGGTGGCTTATAGTAATCCTAGGAAAGGGGAGGGGCTCAAATAATTTACGGTTTCTTTAATTTTGTTTCTCAATCATGTTTTCTTGCAGAAGACTAGTTGAGAAAAAAACGTATAATGAATGCTTTTGTTTATCAGGTGGTGTCGGGCAATATGGGGCCAGCAATAGGTCCTTTTTGTTCTCACTATACAACGTGCGTGGTTATGCACCTGTCAAGGTGCCCGTTTACCAACATTCTGGGAATGCTGTATATGAGAAAAGTAATTACGGTCCCACATTTGGAGGAGGACACGACCTGTATATCAGGGATCAAGCCAATGTACAAACCGGATCTTACACTAATTTAGGTCACACGTATCAACTTCCAAGTGGAACGACATACGGGCACAACACCGCCCGAACGTTTCTAGCAGGGGTTTACAACACGTTTCTTGTCAACGATGTCGAAGTCTTCTATGAAATAGTTGTCTGATCGTGTCTGCTGTGAAGTGAAATTCCCTTTCAGTTATCTTGTTCCCAAAACTGTTTTGTTTTGTTCAAGAAAAAGGAAAAAAAGGTCGAGGGGATGGAAGCAGGAGGGAAGAAGATCATGAAAACCCTAAAAATGCCTGTTGTTCTTACTGTACTCATAACTGTGTTAAAATCGACAAGTAGTTTCCGGATTTATCAAAAGTACTGTCATTTAATTGTAACCACAAACCAACAACTCATTTTAAGGTTGCCGTTCACCTTGAGCGGTATTTTCAGTTTTCCGTATGTAACTCCAATAATACGCATCGGACACCCACAAACCTATATATCAATAAAAAGCTTATAAAATTATCTAAGTGATGGTAAAAATATTTTTTTAAAATTTTAGTTTGAAAACGAATGCAAGCTTCATAACTCAAACTGTTTTATTCAATTTCAAGACGTCAATGCGCCTGTCAGTTTCAATTTCATCCATTTTTAGTTTGTTTGTAAGATTTAGCACAATTTTTACTCTAATTCCGTCCTGGAAATTTTTGATTGAAGTCGTATTTAATTTTCTGCAGGCATTTAAAGAAAAATCCCTATTTGCAGCATACAAAACTGCGCTGTTTGAGTCATAAAAAATTATTGGAGCGGAATTTCAAAATTCACCAGGACGGTTTTCGTCTTCGGCTATTATTTTATCAACTTGCCAAATTTGACGGCATGACACTAAAAATTGAGGTAGCATTGATCCTTTACATATTCGTAGTTTGAGCTAAAAGATGTCTCGAGGAGTTCACACCTAAAGTAAACCGCGCGTCATACAGTTCTACTTCCGGTAAAAACTTTCGTTCGTCATATCTCGCAAACTACTAGACGTACTGAGAAACAGTTTTTTTGACAAAAAGTTCACTTCATATATATTTATAATCTGCGAAAATCCCAATTTCGAAGTTTTGATCCGTTCCAACATGAACGGTAACCTTAAGACTGCACATGACATCAACCATAACTGGTAACTAAACGTTACAGTGAGAGGGGGTATCATTCGCTCACATCCAACAAGCGTGAGTGGAATATTTACTTTGTTAAATACCAAACACTGGATAAATATATCTTGAATTTTGTTTTCAAGAGACACGTTTTTTCGGCCATGTTGTGTAAAAAATTTTAATGATAAAATCGTCAGTTTCCATAATTAAGCAAACCACAGCATAAAAGACTTAATACCGTGAGTAGAGAGCCGATAAGATTATCGGAATTTTAATATCCAGGGCCCGGTTGCTCGAAAGTGAGTTAGCGCTAACCCAGAGTTAAATATTTAACTCACGAATGATTTTACCTCTTTAGAGATTGATTTGGGCTGTCATTTTTAATTTACCAAACTGGGTTTACTTCCTGTGTTCTTCGATATTAATTTGGAAAGACCAGATGCATTTCTAGATGAAGGAATCATGTTAAAAATTTTGCCTAACCCTGGGTTAACTTTAACTCACCTTCGAACAACCGGGCCCAGAAAACTGTACTTTTCAATTTCTGTGTAAATTAAATATCCTGTAGTGGCAAACAGGAAAACTGACAGCTTATTTTTTCACCACGAAAAACTTACCCTGAAAATGGCCGAGAACTGAATTGTCAACAGAAAATCAATAGATTTTCCAGTGTTTGGTATTTATTAAACCAATTGTTTCACACATTCTTTCCAACAAGTGTGAGTCGAACAGCTGTAAAATATACATGTGTACATTTTTGTATGTGTAACTGAATTACCACAAGAATTGCCTGGATGAACCAAGCTTAAAAAAGCACACAAACACGCGAAAAAAGAAAATTGCAAAGCAAATCCTATGTTTCAATCTGCTTACAACAAATAGTTATTATAATTGGCTTTTCGTGAGCAATTAATAATGTTAACCCTAGAAGGAATAAAGGGGGGGGGGGATTTCAATCTGACCCCCACCCACCCACCCCTCAGTTTTTTATCTTAGTTAAAACTTTTGTTCCTAGACCGATTTGCCAAAGCGCTGGCACAACAGTTGTCTGTTTTTTAACACCTCTTTTGACCTTAATTGGGTGATGTCACGACTGCTTAAATCATCAAAATAAGTCACGCAACCAGTATATTGCCTACAAAAAAGGAGTTTTTGCTAAAAATGTGATTTTTATCGCCTTAAATCTAACAACTTCACATTATTTCTTACAATTTTGTATACTTCATTAGCTAAATGTTATTTTCTTACCGTTTTCAGTGTTCAAACTGAAAACCGTTAAAATAGAAAATCCAAGAAGGCGGCCGTAGTGATGTCGTTTATTTTGATGAAAGAAGTCAAAAGTGGAGTGATTAGGGGGAGGGGTCCAATTGACCCCCACTCCCCTTATGCCTGCATGTAACAATTTTTAACTTATGCCTTCTAGAGTTAAATCTATGGTTGTATTAACGCACTTTTTTATTTTTGGATTTTTTTCTCCTTATTGAACAACAAAAAATCATTAAAATCATTTTTTAGGTTAAATATTATTTCAGTCAGCCTCTATGTTCTGATACAAGCCCTAAGAAATTGGCAATTTAAAAGAAATTAATTTACAAAAAGAACTCCCAGGCTGCTGTATAACGCTCCAGTTACTTTGGACGAGCAGTATACAATTATTGCATAAGGGTACAATTGTATATATTTACCATTTTGTTAAAGGGAGATCCCACCAGAGTTCCTGGGAGATACATCTATCTTTTATATGTCATACAAATAGCTCCCTAAGTCTTTCTTGCAACTTCATATACAGCTAAGTATTTTCATTTTATAAAACTCATAAGAATCCTCACTCAGAGGGAGATGAGTAAATGGAAGAAGATCGCGAAGAAGAAGAAGAAGAAAAGTTTGACAGCCAATCTAATAGCTAAGGCTGGCCATAACCTACTGATCAAGCACGACAATTAAAATCTTTGCTCAAGTTTCAAACTAAAAGAGCTACATTCAACCTGTGATTTGTACACCCTGTTCCAAACCAAAACTCACCAAAAACCACTCCCCTTAACAGCTGCAGTAAGATAAAGCAGAGTACACCCATTACCCTTTTCCCCCTTCTCCCCCATCCTCCTCAATACATTTCTATCAAGACACATAAATAAATAAATAAACATTCTATACTTGATCAGTTTCAGGTACCAATTAAAGTTAAAACTTAAATTCTACTAGAGCTTAAGTATAATACTATTATAAGGGGGGAGGGGGGGCGGAATGTGTGGCTGCATCACTTTATCCAGGGGATGAATTCTAGGTCTTGATAGATGTAAGAGTGGACTGTTTTCGGAATGCTAAATTGTATCTTCAGTGAAACATGTCCCCAGGGGTTGGTTCAGGGAAGGGGCTGATGGGGACCTGTCCCTACCTTCTTTCATTCGCAAAATCAGTGGGATGGGTATTCCCTCCATCATTGTATGGGGTGTAGGTTAAAAGAGCCTTAAAACAGTACCTCACCTGGTTGATACAAACTACACTAAAACATGCCTTTGGTTTGTTATTAATGAGTTTGGAGAAGGAAAACACCAACTGAATCTGGGAGAACCTCCTACCCCAAAACCCCCACTCCCACCCTCCATGCAGTTTTAAAAATGTAAAATCTGAGCCTAGTACTTTTACGAACAATAGATCTGAGTTCTGCCAAAGAAAATGTGTATTTGCTCACACAGAGACTAAATCATTCAATTAAGACAGGATTGGGATTTCAAGCTTCTTATGGCATGGATTTTAAAACACCTTCAAGAGAGATCCCTTTCTTACCCCTCCCTTTATGGGTCAATTTTGTTACAGTATGTCTGCTTTCAATGTTCTTGATTCTTTTCACCCTATTTTGCATGCCCTTTTACTTGACCAATAACAATTACCTTAAGCAAAGTATTTTTGCAACATTCAGTTGTTTGCCCTTGAGAGAAAATACAAGGTTTATTTTTTGTTTAGACTTACAATACTCAACTAATGGGTATTAGTTCAAATGAACTTCATAGATTAATACTGCAACTTAGTCATTTGCCTTAACAAATAAAACTAGCAGGGTTGTAGAACCCATGCTTCCTGCAATTTTTTTGCGGAAGATGTTCTAACCACTGACTTACAACTTAAACCATTCTTGGTTGACACTGACAAGTTTTGAACTCTAACTAGAACTATTTTTTTCCTTCATCACATTTACACCTTTAAATAACTTTACAATATGATTGCTACTAAATGCTTCAACTTTAACAGTAAAAATTATTTAAAAAAATAGTAAGGTGCTTTTACAATGGTCTGTTTTTTCTTACTTGGCCTTAAAAGTATGATTATGATAATTATGACTTCGATTATGAATATGATTATGAGTACAATTATTATGAGTTTGATTGTGGTAAGATTGTCATAAAACACAAGGCAACTACTACATTGTAAAGGTCCACACTGCAATAACTTATTTTATTACAAGGGCAGTGTCTTTTGGTACATAGTTTACTGATCAAAATAATTGTTGACATAGTTGAATATCTAGAGTCCAACCAAATTTTGTCAAACCAAACCTGTAGCCTGAGGTTAATCTGTCTCCAACTTACTGGCTACAACTGCCAACACCCAACACTCTTCCGCCCTCCCCAGCCTTACTCACTCACCTAGGGTCATACAAATAGCTGGCATCAGTCAGGGAGGGCTAATCCTGCCCCACCCAACTCCCCCTCAACTTTAGACTGGAAGGTTAAAAATAGTAGTTTTTTCAGTATATATTTTGCAGTGATTAGCAGGGCCTTATATGGCATCAGGCAGGAATGGGCATTTCCTCCCCAACCCCCCCTCACCCCCTCCCCACCCCCCACTAGTTTTGGGATAGCATTTCTTTTTTTATTACACTGCAGTGACTAGTGGGGCCATAGCTGCCATCACCCAGCCCCCCCCCCCCCCCGCCACCACGCCCTTAATTTTGAGTGTAGATACCGAGAAATATTGTTTCCATATGTTATCGCATGGGACAAAAACCCGTGGGGGGGAGGGGGGGGGGGGGGGGGGG
>JAOBRG010373091.1:0-11662 GCA_027574985.1 Umimayanthus nakama
TTGGAAAACTCCAGTACAGGCCGCCTATTGTAATTTCTGTTTCAGAACAAATCACTAGCCTTGTAAAATGACACAGTCTTGTAAAATGTAACAGAATAGAACTTAAATAATAATCATTAAAAAAAAAAGAAAGAAAAAAAAAGAATGACCTGGTGACATGTGTGCGAACCAGACTTCAATCGCAGTGTTTACCTAAATGGTAGGAGCCTTAAAGGCCTTCATCAAGAAGCACAAGGCCCAATGGTTACCCTTGTGAGCCAACACTGTTACAGGACATTGGATGAAGACTCTGCATTTTAATAATCGCTATTTGTCTAAGTGACAAGAGGCTACTAGTAGGCAAAACTCGGGCTGCAGTAATTAGTTCAGTGCAACAAGCCTATTTTGAAACTGTGGAGCAAATAAACCAATGATGACCCTCATACACAACCGTATCCACCATGTATTTTGGAAAAACGCAGTTCATGTGACTTAATTTACTATGAAACCCTTAAAAATTCAAAGAACCTAACAAATACAGTAAAAGCTCTATTAATTACCCCTCCCTAGTAAACCCCATATAGTTATCCAAAGTAAGGTTGTAATAAGCACGTACCCTGTCTATCAAGACAGAAATTTATATGAGTTGAAAAAGTTGACATAAAGGAGTGCTTGTGAACAGCAAGTTGAAATCTTAAACATTTTTAGTATTAATTGGTATCCAGGGCTGGATTCAGACTAGTGCAACTAGTTTCCAGAAACCAGTCAAACTTTCAGTGAAAAATAATTTTAATTTGACTTTATTGTTTTGCAGTGTTTTATTATTTGTTTCTGAATCTGTTCCTCTGGCTTAGGGTGAAATTTTCTGTTTCTAAGGAGCTGATAATTTTTTTTATACCTCTTTTGACAAAAACTTCCCCTCTCCTCCCCCCTTCACTACCAGTTTTGTCACCTGAGCAGGCATCAGTGCATACACAATATACCATTGTGCTTTGTGCTCTAGTCAAACTCTTCTTTGATTGCTGAAGAGTGAGATGTTGTGATCAGTGCGCTAGTCAATCTGCCCTTCCATTGGCTTGACAAGTGCCTTAATTCATCCCTCATTCTTATCACTTGTGGTGCACTAGTCAGATAATTATTGGTTGGATCCACCCCTGTTATCATACAAAGTTCAGGAATTTTATATTTTTTCCCAACCCATAAGGGCTTACTAGTAGTAGAGCTCTTACATGCATGTACAGCATGTCTCTCACTTTGTTATTTCAAAACTTATGCCATGCAAATTTGGAACAGATCAGCTAGAGCACTGTGAACCTAATAATCTAATTCAGACACAGATAATGCAAGTCTTGTTTACTAAACTGGAATAGTCTTCTCTTAAGTGCTTTTCATCTACATATAACAATTCATTAAACTGTGAAGATATTACCAATAAAAGTATTGGCATCAGTTTGTATAAAATATAAATAAATGTGTAATTACAAAGCTATATTTCATCGAAATCTGTTAAAGCATCAGTACTTCACTATTATTTTTAATTTGACAATCTAAATAAAAATAATAATTTTAATAATTAATAACATCTCACGAGGAACTTGAAAGTAATTATTTATATTTATGCCATTTTAGGTCCTATTTTGAGTTACAACACAAAAACTGGACAGATTAGCTGTGTCAAACACCATGCACTGACCAATTTACAGCTCATAATTGAGTATTTTGGAAGACAATCTTGAGCACCTATTTACTGTCCTAGATGTTCAAAATCTAAAAGAGCTTGCTGAATACATATTGCTACTAATACCTGTCAAAATAACTTGACAAATAAATACAAAAGTGTACCAAATGAAATACATGAAAACATTAAAGAATTGTAAATACTCACAGGCGTTTTAGTTCATGTCCTCAGTTGAGTCTTATTTGCTTTCGAACACAAAACCTACCGAGTCCGGATCGTTAGAAGGATTCACATTTATTTTTTCCTCAAATGCTGCATTCCATAAAACATGATCAAAATACACAGTGCAGTTTTCAATTCCTGTTCTAGAGACCACTTTCCTTGCCATGGAACTGTTCTCAGTTTTTCCCGTGCACACTAGCCACAGTTTCTGGTAAAACATGAAACCAACTGGCACTGCTGTCGCGAAGCGCTGAAGCCTGAAGCGCAGCACATACTGATCTGTGTAAACAACTTTGTCAGGTCGCCATTTATATGGTCTCATCCATGTCTTGTAATCCGCGATTTCCTGAAAGCAAAGACTCGGTTCTTTTTCAAAATTATTTTTTCACGAGCTTTCAAACTTTTTAACTTTATAAGGAAAAATTCACAAATATTTAAGTATCTTGTCCCATTGCCATCTTGTTTTTGGGAAGTGGAATTCAAAACGAGGCTCACACTAATCTTGCATAAGAACGCATGCGCAGTTCATCGCAACACAAAAAATAAGAACGGAGCCGGTTCCTTAACTTGTGGCCTCACGGCCCGAGTTATAATACATATTTATATCACATTACACTATAAAAGTGCTGAATAGTCAGGATTTACAATACAATCTTTCTGATGAAGGAACTGACACTGAAATGTTGGATAAAACCATGAATTTTGTAAAAGTTATCTAAAATTCTGCTACTCGAGTTTCTCACTTTCAGGTGATGATCATCAGACTATTTGAGTCACAGATGATTGCCCCTGGGCATGAAACTCAAGCCACAGAATTTAGATAACTCTTAAAAAATTTAATAGTTTTATCCAATGATTTGTCCATTTTAACAATTTTATCATTTTCATCTTTGCTCTACAAATTATATTGAGCTCTCTGTTATATAACTACATCTACATCTACTTTATTACTTGTCAACACTTTCATATCAAGACAAGGATAAATGAAAAGAAGAGAAAATTTACAAAGTTTGCATAACAATATAAAATGATATGTATATATATACATCAATCATTATTTTTTTTTAATTTACAGGTTCTAAAATCCTAATACTTTTAAATATATATTAATATACGGTTCTTTATGAGTAAATAATAAATATGAGGTAAAAGGATAAATAATAATGGGGTTAAGTAATGTATTAGATAGATGTCAGACTAGTGCAATTCTGAGCAAAAGGATAGGAAGTCAAGTTCTTGAATTTGGGGTGAAATTGAGTTCCACTGTTTGATAGTTTTGGGAAAGAAATTTTAAGCATAGTAATGTATGATGATGATGTGGAATTTCTGGTTAGCCGTATTGGATGCAGGTAGTAGCTGGGTACAGTCAAGGCAATGTTTGTGTTTTAACAAATTAAAATTAAAATTAATTAATTAAAATTGCTCTGTGGAGTATGTGCAACCTACATGTATGGTGCTTTCCTTGCTCAGTACTCAATCATTCCACAACAGTTTACACAGGTTTTTTTATGCATATCAAGAATAATCATGTTGACTATAAATAATACAATAATAATAACAAATAATAATAACAATAATAATAATACATGTATAACAATGATATAAATATATGATTGCAATTATTGTAGGCATGAATCAAACTTTTAAGGAAAGACTCCCTTCGGGTGGAATTTAAGTCATCATGTTGCCAATTTTTTTTAAAGTTTTAAAAAAAAATCTTATTGTCTACTCGCAGATTTCTTACACTTGAGGGAAACCAAATCAGGAAAATTGAAGGGTTGAAGTGCTTGCTAGTTCTAAAATTTCTAGACTTATCAGACAACCTTATAGAGGCGCTCACCACAGGTAAGACAGTCAATCCCTTGAAAATGTATGTGAGGCATGCTGTAGCTATAAACTGTCTACCATTGTACAGGGTACCAGATTGGAACTTTATACATGTACCATAAATCCATGTTTTTAAAAAAAAAATTGTCCTGCATACATGTAATTAGTTTGTAGTTAATGGAACTGTCATAACTTTTGTATTATTTAAACAGATGAATTACCAGCAAGTCTTATTATTCTGTCACTCAAAGGGAACCCTTGCACTAACAACCCTGAACACAGGTTAGTTGTAAAGTTTAAGGCCAAGGAGGGCATTTATACAGTGAATAATCTCAAGAAACATAGATACAAACTAGATAAGTTGTGAACAACTTATTTGTAAGATAGATAGATAGATAGACGCCTTTATTTAAAATTAAAATGGAATTTCCTCAGGTTAGTCCTATCAGGATAGCTAAAAGCTTTCCTGCTATCAAGAGGAGCCCTGAGGTAAAAGTTACAATTATTAAAACTATTGGAATATATACATATGTATAAAAACTAATGATAACTTAACTGATATAAAATTCACCGAAAACCCAGACCCACATTTAGATACTCACCCCTTACCCGTACCTGCCCATCCCCGACCCGGTACTAAATTCTAACCTTATCTGACCCATTCTAATTGCTACCCAAAACATAAAAATCTAATAACAACTAAAAATATCAACCTATTTACAAGCATTTAAAAGGTGGCTGTTAAAAACTGTGACACCTTAATAATAAAATGATCGTTTGGCCACTTCTGTACGAACTGTCGGTGGATGTAGTAGGTGACTCTGGCGTGTAAGAATATCACTGGCATAAAACATGGTTTGCATTTCAATTAATTTCGTACATGAATAAAGCTACCTACTAGTACTCTGCAAAACCGTTTGTATATCCAGGATCCAGTAATCACAAGCCGTACTCTGGCTTAATTATATCCTAGACTGGGATTTCGAGCTGTGTTTCTATCTAAGACTCTCCTGATTTTTGTCCCAAACTTGGTCATTTACATGGGTTCAGTAGACCACTTTCATAATATGCTCCAGTGACTATAAACAAAAATCTCAAGTTGAGACCAGAATGGCTAAAATACAGAGTTTTAGCGTTTCTGGCCTCGACTTGAAGTTATTGTTTAAGGTCACTCGAGCACAAATTAATATGAAAGTGCTCTACCAATACACATTACTTCATCATGTTTTGGTCCAGATGTTTAAAACAACCACTGGACATGTACATGTTTGGTTTTTGATTGCATAGCTGTCACTCAGACAGGAATACATAAAGTTCCTTCCAACAAGTTTTAAAAACTTCAGCAACAGAGAGAAGCTGTCAGAAGCAGCATTTCTTAATTGCACAAGAGATGATTAGCAGTACATTGAATGGCCAAGGAAAGACTTTCCCTGCTTGACTGCAAAGGGTAATTAATGGTAAAACACAAACCACATACAACTTACATGCAGTATGAGTATATCTTGTACTGTAACAGAACATGTAGAGATGCAGTTCATGTGCTTGAAGACTTTACTAGTTTTAAAAATTTTTGTCTTTTTAAACTACAATCATGGTCAATAGTCGTTGGGATGAAGTCATTATTTAAGCCGAAAAACTATACTTTCTAATCTTAAAACAATTTTAGAGTTATGAAAACGGTCAAACGTTACAAAAACGATTCTTTGATCCCCCTTGCCCCCTTTTCAATGTCGGAAACTCTGACTGCATAAAAAAAGTCTTTTTTCTTGCCGGTTTAAAAGCATTTGCTTAACGTTGTTGCGGGGGGAGGGGGGCCATCCAAACATTATTGACCAAGATTGTAGTAAAGAATACTTTGTTTTTAGTGTTTTCTAATGTATTTTTACGAAGTGAAATGTTTTTAACTACTATACTTATTACAAACTCAAACGTTCGTTTTGAATGTTTTTGTATTATTGTTTCGAGTAATTATTTTTATTATTTTAAATATAATAAATTGTAACTCTGAACAGTGTTTTCACATTTTTTGAGAACACACAAAAGGTCATGTAGTGCAGAATTTCATTCAACCGTTTGGCATCAGCATTACATATAGTGATTTGAATAAAGTAGTACATGGTTTTATCTTTAGTCTAGTCCAGAGCTTCAAGGTTGTTAGTGATTTCACTTTATTTTGCCTTACGTGTACTTTCAGGTTACAGTTAATCCAAAATTTGCCTAGCTTGCAGCAGCTGGATGGAGAAACAGTTACAAACCAAGAGAGGCTGAATGTTGACTATGCAGTGTATGTACTGTATTGTACTTGTCTGCGGTTACATTTTACACTGAAATAGTTATAGCATAAAACCACCATAATAACAGGCTTGTCCTTAATTGTATGTCCCAGAGTCTAAAAGTAAAAAAGATCCCACATCTGACATATCTTCCCTATTGTCACCCCAGCAGCCAAACTGTACTCATCCCACAAAAATGAGATTGTTAACCGTATAAATAGATCAGACATAAAGCTTTAAAACATCGAAAATTTATTGTGATATTTCATATACAGAACGAAACTTTGAAACAAAACTTTTAATGGAAACTTGTACACTTGAGGAGACGCTAAAACTTTTAAAAAGCTTTGTCTTCGAGACTATTTTTATCTTAAAGCTGTGAGTTACTCGAGGTTCCTTCTCGGGCAGTTTTTAGTCCAGTGATTTAAAATCTGGCAGTATTATAGCTAAATAACTGAAGCTCAAAACCATGTTTACTTAGTCTTTTTTTAAATTTTAAAAACTTTTCGAGTTGTCACGACAAAACTCCGCTCCTTTCAAGTACGAAAGTGCTACTTCGAGGTTTTAGCTGTAAAACAGAAACAAAGTGACCTTTCATGAAACGCTGACACAGTTTTGGACTGCAAGTAGTGCCAAATATGAAATGAAATAAATGGTGCCATCAAACGTAACACATCCAACTTGGAACTCCAACGTGGCAAAACAAAGTTCAGAAAACAAGGCAATCATATTCTTTGTTTATGTATTTATTTAAAATAACAAAACAAAAGTTAATTATTAAAATACTGAAGCGTTTCAGTGGTATAATATAGGTTTATAGGGTTTATTTTACGAAATAACAGAGATAGGCTCCATTAACGACCATTAACTGAAAACACTGCTCAAACTGAACAGTTAATCTTAAGTTTCTTGAAGGTTGATTTTCATAAATAGCAGCGCCTTACCTAGCCATTTTTGAGCAGGGGGGCAGTGCTTATATATTATCTTATTACTGGGGGCAGAGATGACACTTTTAAGAACGTTATAGTCACGTTGTCAAGTCTCTGGGGGGCAACTGCCACCCCTGCCCCCCCCCCCCGCTTGGTACGGCCCTGAATAGACTACATTCCAATTACAACTATTCAAAATCCTAACGCTTTGCACTAAATTTAGCCATTCAGATGAAGAGGAGCAGCTTGAAGGAGAGGAAGAAGAAGAAGACATTGATGATACTGGCCTGGATATGATTGAGGAAGGTAAAAAACAGTACCAGTATTTCGGTCCGCAGAAAGCCAAGCATTTTATATCCCTTGGATGCAGCAGGGTGATTTGAGTGCGCCATTTAAGATCATCTGTGATAACTACCCCAAGGTCTTACTGCACGTTGGTCCGCTTCAGCTGTTGATGGGATAAATGTTTGGATTAGGTTTTCGTTTTCTTTCGTTGTTCTTGACAGAGCCACTAATCAACTTCTGCATTGTTGACAAAACTCCGGTCAAATATTATGGGTTGAACCGTTGCAAAAAAATGGCCTTTTTTCGAGCAGAAGCACTCGACAGAGAGGCCACTGCGGGGTCCATATGACTTTTAAGAAGTCATTTACTCTGTGGCATAAAGAGGGGAACAGAAAGATAGCTTTTTGGCAACGAAGTAACGTGAACGGGTCTTGCAATACTGCAGTTTGATTGGTTCTCAATGACACTGTCATGATGCTGTTAAATAAGTGTATCTTAGTTTAAACTTGCAAAGCATCTTAGGCGAAAATTGGGTCTTTAGAATCCCTAAGTTGCCGGAGTATTGCTCAGTGTAACATGGATTGTTTCGCACCTTTTTTTGTTGCGCGCAGCCCTTCTTGAAGTAGACCTCAGCTCTACTTTTTGCAACGGATTGCAGCAAGTGGCAACACCATTGCACAGTGTATCACCCTTCCAACAATTTTTCTAGCGTTTTTACGGCAGTTTTAGCAAGGGCGCATGCATGTGCACACTTCTCGATTTTTGTTCCAAGGAGCTCAGGTCCAGGCTGTCCCGGCGACAGATATTGCATGTTGCCAAGATCGGGTTAAACCTCGGCAACTTACATTGCTACATTTTCAAGCACTGTAAGACAAGCTGCTCAGAAAGTTGCGCAGTGTATTAAAAACAGGGCCTTGGATTTTTTTTTCATAGGAAAGCCGGGAGCACTTAAAGAGCACACTGACGACATCATCGTTCGTGCCAAGATCCGCGCATTGAAGGTCAGCAAAAGTGCTTCCTTGTGCGGCCTATCTGCACGGCTGTTGCTATTGATTTTGTGTATTCTTGTAGTGCACGACGTATTTCTCTGAAAAGGACCTGTAAACAAAAGGCAATTTTGAGCGTTGCTTTTGGTTGCTTTACAAATCTTGGATGGAATTGGTAATCTAAGCGAATTTTAGGGAATTGTTTGACACTAATTTTTTCCGGGCCAGGACAAGACTAACAAAACTGGAATCTGATGCACGTGTGTACACCGTAATATACAATTTTGCCAAAGTAAATTTTTGCTAACCCCAATCCCTTGTGGGGCCTCAAAAATTCATCATTCCTGGTCAAATTTTAGCTCATTAAAGCCAGGTTTCAGTCCATATAGTCGTCTCTAATTCAACGTATACATTGCATTTAACCCCCCCCCCCCCCCACCTCGAGGATCTAGCTAAAATTTGCATTTGCAAAATAATGTTTTAAATAGCCTTTGTTTGGAATAATCTTTAAGGCCCAATTGTACCAAGAGTGGATAACTTTATCCAGAGGATAGTTCTCTATCCAGCGGATAAAATTGGCGCGTTCTTAATTTTGATTAAACAACGAGCAAATATTATCCAATGGGTAGGGGTTTTTCCGCTGGATAAAGTTACCACTCTTTGTACAACCGGGCCTTGATATTTAAATTTTTATTTCAAAGTTCGTTTGACATTATAAATATGAGTGTGCACTTTACCTTGACTGCTCTCGTTAAACATTTTATATAATTTGGTGTCTTGTAGCTTTGATACAGTAAAAACCCGCGTGTAAGAACCTAGATTTTTCAACTTCAGGCTCATTAGGTTCTTATTTTAAATTTTGGGGTGTTTATTAGTAATAAAGGCTAATTATGTTTTTTGGAGGTTTTTAATTTGTTTAAATACATTTTGTTGTTGTCCAACCAAAATGGGCTTCGCAGCACTATTACTACTTGTATTATGATAAAAATAATAAAAATAATAATAACAATAATAATGATAATAATAATAATAATAATAATAATAACAATGTAAATAATAATAGTACTGATAAAAGAAAAGAGTTTTTAAAAGTGCCTTTTTTCAGAAAATTCAAAGACACTGGAAAAGCTTACAAGGACAATAGTAATAAACTAAGTACACATGGGATAAAGGAAACACATTAAAACTACTAAAAATATTTTCCAAATCAAATGGTTCGCCCCTAAACTGTTCACTTCAGTATATTTGTATTGTTATATGGCTGACTGATTTCCCGTGCTGTGATTGGTCAGATCCAAGTCCGTAAGTATTGACCTCTAGCTCTGAATCACCGTTTCAAATCCGGAATGATCAACAAAGTGATATAATAATCATCTTATTAGCCTCGTTTGCTCAGTTCCGTACGGCAAGTTATGGATCCTCGTTTTTTCCTCTCTTGTTTTCATGGCCCCCGCGCTTAGCGCTTGGGCCACGAAAGGAAGGAAAAACTTGGTCCATATTTTCTCGTACAGAATTCGCACTCAGCTAATAGGAGGTATGTGTTTGAGTAGTTTTGTATTTCAGAAGAATGCGATCTGTTAGTTACACAGTTTAACTGCATAGATTGATAGAAAAAAAAATTGTTTGTGGCAGAAAATTTGAAAAGAATACAAAACATTATACTGCTAAATGATTTTTTCGTAATTTTTTTATGATCCAACATTACATTTTCCTTATAAGAACCTGTATTAATTTGCCAGCCTGAATAGTTTCTTATATTGTTGATTGTTACAAGTCAAAATGAGAGACTCTAGGTTCTCAATCCACTAGGTTCTTACCCGCGGGTTTTTACTGTATAACGAAGCTTATCAAGGAATTCAAAACTTCGTTTTATCGGTGTTTCGAATACAGTGAAACCCCGCTTCTTAGGACTAGTTTAAACCGCATACTTTTCACTCGCCGAATCTAATACATGAAAAGTTAGCCGTTTAAATCAGATTAGGTACGGAACTTTACATTAAGTACAGCACGCCAGGACTTGCCGCATTATGCGGCACTGGAGCGACTTCCGTTTAAACGGCGTATCTTTCATGCGCCGAACCTAATGCATAAACTATTTTAATGTGTTTTAACATATAATCACTCTCAGAGTTCTTTACGATAGAAGCTAACACATGCGTAGAAGATACCTAAACTGAAAACCGCGTGAAATTTGTATTAGATAGAGGAAGGAGAAGGCGGCAGAGGACGATATATCTATGTATTGTTTTCAAAATACAAAATATGAGTGCATAGACTGCAATTTGCCGCTGTGTAATCGTTGCTCCGATCCATCGAGGAAATTGAAGAGGGCACGGACGAAAAACGTGAAGTTCCAGAATGTTTAAGCTTTTTTTTATTGCCATCTCTGTTGCTATAGTATAAAAAGAAGCATTTCGCTCAGTTCAATTTCTCACCTTTGTTTCCTTATAGTTATTAGCTTTATCTGTCGTATTTGTCTTATGAAACTAACCCCCAGCAGCGCAAACACAACGGCCCGATACAACAGTTAAGTATCTTCACAGGCAGCCCAAGCTTACACTTTGTGTTAACGGTCGCGATTTATACATGTATAAAGACTTTATTCCCACACAAAGTCTTATATCACCCGATCCAGGAGTTGCCATGCAAAGTCTTTATACATGTATTAATCGCGACCGTTAACACAAAGCGTAAGCTTGAGCTGCCTGTGATATCTTGAGTTTCCATGTGGTTGTATCTGTCGTATCGGTTACATCTGCTGCAATAACGCCCATTTCGCTATCAACTCCATTGAAGTAGAAGGACCGTTTCTTATGGCTTATGTGCTGTTCTAGCCATTCAGATTTGCAAAATATTTTGGAACAGGCACGACGTATCTTGCAGAACTCAACCGGACCAGCTTTGCCTTTCATATCCATCGCCAATAGCTTAAGGGAGTGCTCCGCTTAAGTTCCGCGATAACTTTGAACTTCTCGCCCAAGCTTTCCAGAAATTATCTCAAAACTTGTTCGGTTTTGTAATCTTTCGAAAACTTGTTGTGTTGACATTCATAGCGCTGAAGTTCTTCCTTGAGGGAAAAGCCATTCAGCGCACTTTCCACCTCCGCCGCCATGTTGCAAACAAAGAAGTGCAATCTTGAACACACTTTTTGTTTTATTTGTTGTATGAGTCGATTGAGAAGGTTTCCATTAACAAAATGCTGCCGTATCACGCCCTTTTCCTGGTGTATCTGTCGTAGGAGATAGAATCAATTCTATTTCGGACAACACGTTATATCTGTCGTATTGGGCAGTTTTATGCGAGGTTTCCATATAGTTGTATCTGTCGTCGTAGAGATTTTTTTTCATTTAACAGACACGACAGATACAACAATATGGAAACAAGGCTTAAGCTTTTCTCTTGAAATATAGACTGCAAAACAGTCCCTTCCTTCGCCAGAAGTCCGAAAAGCGGGGTTTTCGAGCGAGTTTTGACGCGCGGTCG
>JAOBRG010373102.1:0-11662 GCA_027574985.1 Umimayanthus nakama
GAAAGAGACTCGTTGAATGTGACACCAATATTCTTGACAGTTGAGGAACATTCCACGCGTTCGTTTGAAATATTAAGAGCTATAATAAGAGGCTTGGGGCGATAAGAGGAAGAAATAACTGCAATGTTATTTCAGTGTTGTTCAGAAGAAACTAAAATACGAGCTCTGATAAAAGAGAAATATAAATAACAAATGTTCTTTACTGTTTATACTTACATATTTTGTCTTTGGGATTACCACTGCAAGTTGAAGTTGACGCCCGGTAACTCGAACCCTCAATAAGTCGAACGTCCCGCTCCGCTACCATCGAACTTTTTTTGTCCTCCCCTCAAGCCATTTTCTAACTCACATATTTTGCTCCCGATTACTTGAACCTTGGATAACTCGAACTAAATCCATTCTCCCTTCAAGCCAATTTCATTGTATAAATTTACTCCCGATAACTGGAATATTCAGACTGTCTTCAAATTTTCGTGTTGTTGGGACTGAGTTAACTGTCTGCTGACGATATGTTTGGACATACTGTCACCAGGTGAAAACTTTAGAGCAGTACAAGACAATAGAGGACCTTGAACAAGCTGTCAATAAATTGGCAAAGAGCAAGCAGAAGACAGCCTTGGAACTCAAAGAGATCAAGAGCGAACTGGGCGCGGCCGAATGTGAAACGAGGGAGAACAAAGCGAAATCTGACATTACGATGCAACAAATCGCAAGTGAGTTGCTAACGACAAAACAAGCGTTGCAAGAAACGAGAACAAGAGAAAGACAGGTGAGCATGTGCGAATAATTGGCAAGGGTGGATTAGAAGAAGGGTCGACTGCACTTTCTTCCTTTGTCTGCAACTTTTGAAACATTTTATTAAAAAGCACTAAAAAATTGGTAAAAAGCACTCAACCCCCCCCCCCCACCCACCCACGTTTCCGGCAATGTGTGCGTGTATTCGGGCCGCCCCTTTCCGAAAGTTTGGTATCTACCCTTGTTTTGTGATAATTTGTAGCTGTAAAGACGCTTGGTAAAGTTGAAACAATGCGAACAGTCTTCCTTATTCATTTTATTTTTTTTCCAGCTGTTGGACTTTAGACAAGTACTGGGGCGGTTGCTTGGCTTGGATGTTGAAACTCTCTCTGTCCCAGACTACGAGATCATCTCACGGTTGGAGCGGCTTGTCCAGGCGCATCACGCACACTCAATAACAACTCACAGCTTAGAAACGAGCCTGCAGGACATGGAAAGCGGTTTCCGAGCAGGATATGACGATGCGGTTGCAATTTTAAGGACTCCATCTCCGTTAAAAATGAAGTAGACGAGACTTGCACTTCAAGAACCTCTTTTATGTTCGACTTTTCTTGAAAAGTAAAAACATATATCGAAAATATAAAATAGGAAAATAGAATAAACTATATGAATGATTCAACGAATCATGATACAGCAAATTCATCTTCACGGTGGAGCTTCGTATTCAATGTAAACCAGTTATTGTTACCAAAACTAAATGAGTTGGTGCAGTTCAGAGACACTCCTGCGCGTCCGCGTGGGGTGTATGGTTGCAAAGGAAGACACTTATGTACAACTTGACCGATTTGTAAATATGTTAGATAGTTTACGACTCTGCTTCTTTGATGCAAGACGAGAACCCAATCGACTGCTCTGGAGCAGTGGTCTTTCAAAGATGCTACTTCATCATAGTATAATGAACTATTAAGTGAACGTTTAGATGTAAATTTTATATAGTAAACACTTCAACTTATTTATGGTAAGATATTTAGAGTTTCCATTTGTACTGAACCTATTTCGCAAGGTGCCCATATAGATTATTAGTTTTGTTAATTACAGTCATTATGATGTATGAATTCTAGTGCAGCCACGACTTTTAATTTGTTATTAATTTGTTATCTTAGTTTAATACTTAGTATAGAAGAGACACCAAGTTGATAGCTGATAAACAATTGTTATACTAGTTTCAGAGAATGGATTCCCTGTGACATGGCGACATTCTGTGACAAAACATGTTTTCCTGAAATTCTGTGACATTTTGAGAATTCTGTGACAAAATGTGACAAAAGGCACATTTCAATTTCGTTACATGTTGAGATTTTTGTGACATTTCAAAACATACATAAATACATGGCCTCTGTTGAATAAATCAACTTTAATTGATCATTTTCTATGAGTTTCCTATTGTTTTGTTGTGGGTTGTTCAATTCTATTCCCTATTTGTGTTTTTTTCTCTTTGTCAGTAGTTTAACTTTTGAGAACTTTGTTCAAGAAAATTTTAAGAAAGCATTATAATCCACCAAGAAGACTTTTAGGTAGAATCACGTCTATCAATGTCCGATAGTGGCGAACCATTTGACTTATTGGGGGGGGAGGGGGGGCAATGAAGTGAACAACCCTGATAGCATGACCCATTAGACGCATGCATGACAAGAGAAAAAACCTACAATCAAATTGATGAGTCATTCACTCTGGCCGAGAACGAACAATGAAGCTGGATAGAAAGACGGTAAAAGTAACTCATTCATGACCCTCAAACTGACCATGCGTAAACAGACATAGTAGCATGTCTGTTACTGTTGGAAACCAAATGAAATATTTCGTTCATTTGGTACACGTTCACTGCAGAAGAATACTGATGGCACAACTTTGTAGCAGTTCAATTGCAAATCTTATCGGTGAGATCCAAATTAACCACCGCCTAAAAGACCATCCGTACGATTTGTCTGTCGAAAAGCTAAGACCCAAAAATGCCTGATTTTATAGTGATTTTTGATATTTACCATATAACACTAAATTTAATTGTCACTAAACTTTGAGCAGGCGCAAAGCCACAAAACTAAAGCCCGGCGCACACGAAAGGACACAGCTGATCAAAAAGTCTCACGAGGCCGTTAGCTCAGCTGTTTCTTGTCGCGTGCGCGTAAATTTTGATGAGATTTTTACCTCGCGAGCTCATAAGACAAATATGTCTGTCGTGTTCGATAATTTTTGCCTCACCAAAATTTACATGTGCACGGGAGGAAACAGCTGAGACATTTTGATAAATATATTTTATACGGAAGAATACTTCGCGGCGTTCTCGCCCTAAATGAGCTCAAATTGCGCCCAAAATGCACAGAACACACAAATACACGGTGAACTGAAGGTAGGTAAACTTTATTTCCACAATAATAGCAGTATTTAAGGAGTTTTGAGAAACGAGTAAATTCCCTATACAAAGTCTTAAAATGTCTCCATTTGCAAGTTTCGCAATATAAGCTTGGGCTGCCTGTGAGCCAACGGCCTCGCGAGACGTTTTGCTCAGTTGCTTCCTCTCGTGTGGGCCGGGCTTAAGGGCCATTTTTAACTGGATTTATCAAACTGATTGTTGAGTAAAATATACGTAAAAAGCTGCTCGTAACATGAACAGTCGTTCCACTGGAGGCGGGAAAATACGGGCTCTGTCACGTCTGGATGCGATAAATGCTTCAAGGGCCAACGTTACACCTGTCCAGCGGGTTGTGATCGCGAGAGCGCATGCGTTCAGCTATTTTTATTTTCACATAAGATTTTCAAACCTCCATTAAAAGGAACACAATAATGTACTGGTTCTTTTAAAGAGCTATAAATATTAAATATGGCTTTTAACATGCACGATGAGTTTATATCCGAAGGGCGGCTTACTGACAAGCGGTATAAATAAAACGTTCATAACGAACAAACACTATCTGAGAACAATATTAAAACTAACAACCAATAACTATATACAAACAACAACTACTATTCCTACTGTATAATCTCAAAACTGAAAACAGCAACCAACATATTGTAAACAGCAAAAATTTATAAACTAACTCAGTTCAATCTCAGTTATTACAACGCCCACAATGCAGCCGGTTAGTTCAGTGCAAGTGCCGGATGTTCATATTTGAGTGCACACTCTTTTTCATAAGAAGCTTTTGTAAACACGTATATAGAGACTGAAATTTAAGTATGTGCTAAGAACTTGTTTTCTTTACATATTGGATTCAGTGGAGTTCATTTGTTGTTGCTGAACAGTAAAATTATGCATCGCCTGAATGTGAAAACACAATGGCAGCTAGCGACAACTTTTGTAGTTGTTTATCTTCAACTTTGGGTTTGCCTGTAACAATGAAAACCAAAGCACTTAAACGTATGTACCAAACCCCCAAAATGAGAGCATTTCAAAAACATTTGAAGTTGCAATCTTTCAAACAGATACTGAAGTGTATTTGGTGTAGGAACTGCCACTGCACGTGCGAATATCTGAACCGAAAAATACATTACGAGTCGAAGGTAGGTTGGGATTTTATTCTAGTTGGGCTGCGTATCATCCCAACTAAGCCAGATTTTAAATGCAGTACTAAATCTGAATGATAAGCTATTTATACACATGGAAATGATTCAAATATGATTTTCTTATTTGCGGCGCCGTATTTGATGCTAAAAGACGGGATTAATCAATATACCATACATGACTCGCAAGTCTTACTCTGAATGAATAGAGAATACTCGCATTTAAGGCAGGTGAAAAGATTTTGGACTCCTATTAAATTAAAACATCCATATTCACAATTTCTACCACCTATCACTTACTTCTTCGGAAAAGTGTGGCTTCTAGACTACTGGAGCTTTTAATTCGTCATTTTGAAACTGAGATAAGCACTGCACTGCCCACAGTGCAAATTAAAACTGGAGGACTGTAAATGGCGCATGAATAAGTTCAGCTGCCAAACACTTTTTAAATTCGTTAAATTCGATAAGTGCATGTATTTTCAAAGCTATCTTCAATAGACACGAACTTAATCTTTAAATTAAAGTTGTCTTTGGCAGATTTGACGATTCACTGCTTCGCAAATTCGCTTTTACATATGAAAAGACTTTATATTAAATCTACTAATTAGTTTAAGTCGCATTGCCTCTTACTTCTATGAAAAATTCAACTTTGCATTTCAAAATACCTATAACAGAGAAGAAATTTTGATCAAATAGCGACAGAGATAAAGAGCGCAACAAACGAAACCAAGTGAAATTTGTCCGATCTTGTTTTCAAACAAACGCCCAATTTTTAATCTAGCTATTAACAAAAAAGATTCAAATTTACATGATTGGGTGAGAACTCCAAATCGGCTGAAGATTGTTTAGCATTAATTCAGTTTACCCAATAATCAATGTTTTTGAAAACGTATCAAATAACTCCAAACACTGAAGGCTAACGTTGCATTGCAGGATGCAGACACTTTAATAAAACACATACATTTAGTTTAACTTTAATTCTAAGCTTGTTTTTGTTTTTATGCTCAAAGACTAAAATACATAAACACCTTGCGGGTAAGAAACAAAATTTTTTGGAAATAAAAGTCTTGTTGCTCTCAAAAATGAACCAGTTTCTCACAACTCTGTATCATTTAGAATTAACGGGCACTGGCCGAATCAAAGCACTTTTAACCCACCAAATGTCAGTTTTTCGATAGAATTAGAGCCAATAAAGGGAGATTTCCTTGTCCGTGAGTGCAGTATGTTTACTTTTTCACCGGAGGTTTAATATCAAGACTCAGCCAATCAGAACGTCGAAGAAATAAATTGCTCATCTGCTCAAATAAGCAATGTTAAAAACAGACCTCTTGTCAAACGATCAGAAATACTTAACAGCTACAGCTTCGTGAATATCTTCAATATGATGTCTTCAGTGTCTATAATCGTAATTTTTCTTGGTGTTCTGATCTTTGTAGTCGCTGCACTTGTTCTCTGTTGCCTGTGCTGTCATCTTCGATCTCGACCAAAACAGCGACTCGGCAACAATGGGTTACCAGCTAGCAACTCCGGTCGAGCCCGGAGTGAGAGGCCTTTTGGAGATAAAGAAACTTCCATCACTGAAGTTTAACAAGTCTGGAAAATCAAAAGATATCTTACGTTCGTGAGGCAATTTTAAGATCGAACTGATTGGCCACGATTCAAGAAGTGAGCTTAATGGAAAACTTGTTTGAATACAAAGCTTTGAATTTCAACTTGTGATCAACAATGCGAATGTGTCGATGGTATATATTCACATCGATTAGAAACCATGTTATTGATCCGATGTTGAGTGGTTTTGAGGAAACAGGAATCGAAAAACATTAAACAACAGCGCTAATGAAGAAAGGATCAGAACAAACTGATAACAGCTTTCAATAAATTCAAGGCTCAAGCCGTCTCATGTTGTGAATGAGGAGGAAAACTGTGGCTTATCGTGTATATGATTCTCAAAAGAAAGAGGTCCTTTCGCAATAAAGCGCAGATAAGAAGTAATTTGCGAAACAAGAAATTATACGCGATAAAAATAATGCTAATTAGTTTCAACGCTTCCCTTAGAAAGTGAAGTAAGACTTCTGTTATCGGAAAAAGAACAGCTAATATCTGTTGCACTGTGCAGGCGGGCATAAAAATGAGTTTTGCCAAAGACGAAATGCGAAGCACTGGAACAGCGTTAAAACAAGGTGTTACGGCAAAGGCATAACAAATTTGACTTCATTTACTTTTTAATGAAATAGATTGATTTTTAAAATCATTAATCATGTATTACAAAATTGAAAAGCGAGCTACTGAAAGATCAACTGTGTTTTCAGTCAGCGACGCTTTTTTTTAAAAATTGCGTTGAATGTTTTGGAAAGCATCAAGTATATTCACCGCCTGTCTTTAACATATGTACATAAACATGTCCTGTGTATCTATCAATACAAATATCAGACTGATGTGTATATTGACTGAAAGACAGGTCTCTTTCTACGTAAGCATTAAATCCATCAGGAATATTTTAAACAGAGGGACTTCGTTTATGCTTTTAATATGAAGCGAGTGACGTTTACTTGATAAATGGGCAATACGTTTCTAAAGAGAAGCCGTTTGAAAAGGCGGAGTATTGGTAACTATTGAAAAATAAATATTTTATAGGTAAAACAAATCCATGGACCGACAAAGACGAACGTTCTGTAAATAATTTATTGTTTTGGAGGTATGCTCTAACAACAAAAGTTGTTTGCTCAACAATTAATCAATACGTTTTCAGTTTCACTTTCGGCGAGCGACGCTAAACATATCGCGTTCATTTCTTGCCAAATCTTGACAATCAGATGATAGACTGTATACATGGTGATGTTAATTTGCCTGATACCCGAAAATTAGTTCTTATCACAGTAGTCAAGGATTCATTCAAGACGGCGGAACGTTTAATTTGTTCACAAAGGGAAAATATTGAGTTGAGAAGGTACTACATATATCATTAGCAACTTGGCAAGAGTTTTCATTCTCTTTCTCTCTCTCTCTTTATTTTTTTCCCCGCCTCAACGAAAGCCTGATTGCATGTTAGCAAGAAGTCAAAGTTTGAGACTGAACTTTGGCAGAACGTAGTGGTATAAAACTAAAATTAAAAGTTTGAAAAATTACTTAAAGATTTTATATCCCCCTGCAAAAAGGTTTAATGTTTCAGCGGGATTCCAGTCCAGGTGAGCCTCTGCGAAAATCGAAAATTTAAAACGTAGTTCATATAAGATTTCATTTGATATGCATATACATGTACCTTAAAATTAACACTTTCCTGAGGCTTGAATTCTTTTCAGGTGAATTTTTGCAACTGCTTAATTGAGTTGTAAATAATTTGCGATCTTTTATAATATAAGCACCCTTTCCTCACCGTAGTCAGTCGTATATAGTTTCACTTCATATATCCCCAATCACTCTACAACAACGGATGGAGAAATATCACTGGAAATGTTTTTTATCTGATTCATAAAATTAACATGCGTCAAGGGAAGAAGCTGAATGCATGGCAGCGAATCTCCATAAGACAACTGAAAGGGGTTATGGTTTGATGTATATCTGCAGTTATTTTTAGAGAGGTGGGGGAGTGCACTGGGGGCAATCTAAATACTGTAAGACCTAAAAAAAAATTTAAAAAACGCATCACAACAAGAAACTATGTTTAATAATACAAACAACGCACACCATAGGGTTTGATACCACCACAACAAACAACGCGATTTAGGATTTTATTCACCGACATACCGCACTTAAGGCTACCGTTCACGTTGGGACGGTTCAAAATTTCGAAATTGAAATTTTTGCAGAAAATAAATATACATTAAAACAACTTCTAGTAAAAGAAAATGTTATTCAATATGTCTGATCAATAGTTTGCGAGATGGGAAGAACGAGAGTTTTCACCGGAAGTGAAATAGTATGACGTGCAGCGTACTTTAGCAGTGAATTTCTCGAGACATGTTTTAGCTAAAACTGCGGCAACACAAAGGATCAATGCTCCCTTTTTTTTTAACCTCATGCCGTCAAATTTGGCAAGTTCATAAAACAATAGCTGAAGATGAAAACCGTCCTGGTGAATTTTAAAATTCCGATCTAATAATTTTTTATGACTCAATCAGGGAAATTTTGTACGCTGCAGATAAGTAATTTTCTTCAAACACCCGTAGAAAAATAACAACGCATTCAAACAAAAAACGCCAGGACGGAATTAGAGTAAAAATTGTGCTGAATCTCACAAACAAACTAAAAATAGTTGAAATTGAAACTGACAGCCGCATTGACGTTTAAAAATGGAATAAGGAGTTTGTTTTATGAAGCTCGCATTTGTCAAAAAAAATAATTTTAAACATTTTTTCGCTATCATTTAGATAATTTTATAAGCTTTCCATTGATATATAGGTTTGTGGGCATCTGATGCGTATTAATGGAGTTAATTACGGAAAACTGAAAACACCGCGCAAGGTGAACGTAACCTTAAACCTTGGGCAACACTGCAACACCGCATACCCCAATTTGTTCCCCTTTCAAGTTTGGCTAAAGAAAATGTGTAACTGCCGACATAATACACTCAGCTAAGTGTCCAGAACCTTGGTTTCAGCAGTATAACATATGCAATATTCTTATTCAAACGGAAACTGATTTGGTTATACCGAAAGCAACAGACCTGGTTGGCTACCGTTTAATGTTAACTCATAAAAATGTTTTTTTTTTAAAATTCAATTTAGAAAACTGATAGTTTTTCATGCTTGCAAGCTAATAAACTTACGAATCCTGAATGAAGTTTTTTTTTTATTAAAGAACAACGACGTACTTATATTTATACAGCTGGTCTGGTCCGCTTCTTTACAAAACAGTCGCTATTTAGCATGTTCATCATTGCATTGTTGGGTCAAATGAACACTAACCTGTTAGAACGGTTACCAGAAAAACTGCGGATTAGTCCTACTTCACTCAAGCGATATTCTCTTAAGCTTAACTGCGTTGGCGTTTTGTAACTTCGCAGTGTCTTACCTACTCCTGATGGCATATCTATTAAAATGTTTATGAACTGAGTAGGCCAACCATCTTCCAACTCAAACAAAAAACTTTTGCCCCAGATACAACTATATTTGTGCAAATAAAACCATTTTCCCCACATATACAACCATTTTGGCTAAAAACGCGACATATCTACTTAAATAAAACACTTTTGCCTCGATTAATCAACGATTTTCCTCAAATACAACTATATTTGCTCAAATGCAGCAATTAGCCCACATGTATACAGCCAGCTGTTTTGCCCAGCAACATTTCTGCTCAAAAATACTACCTTTTTTGTCCAAAAACAACCACTTTGCCCAAATAAATCGTGACATTTTTCCCATCTTCTAATAGTTACACCACAGTTTATATGAACTTTATACCACTTCATTTATTAGGCAAATTTCAGTCTCCAACATGTTCAAGGTAAAGCTCTCGCCATGTTATACGCGTTGTGATAGCTTTCAACTAGACATTTTTAAAAATTTCCGCTTAAAGGGGAAAAAAGTGTTCCGCCATCTTGACCACTGCAAGAGACCCCCGGCACCCGTGAGAGCCCATTTCAGACTTCAGGCTCAGTTGAAGTGTCATTTATACGAAAATGCTTTATCTTATCCGTTCCACCCGGCTTTGTATGATCTATGTTCACTGGTTGATCATGACTCGTTTCATAAAACTTATAAACTCGTTATCAAACTCGCTGTCGTTCAATTTATGATTCTTCACTCCCACAAGGGAGTGGAAGAATGGCTTCTGAGCAATTTTTTTTGCTGCTATAAAAGGTTTGCAATTTTTTTTTTCTGTGCATGTGCCGTGCAAAGTTTTGTAATAATAATTGTTTTTTGGAAGCGGAGGGGGCGGGGGGGGGGGGAGGTTAAAATTGGGTCTATATGCGTTTCACCACAAAAACAACCTGATTTCTCATTCAAGTGTTTACGCTGGAATTTTTCTGGCAAAGCCGCTGACAGATTTATCGAGTGCCTGGTTGTTTGTCAACTCATTACAAATAGCGAATCGGAACTGCGTGGGAATTTTCGTTGCAAGTGCCCAATCATCAGTTGCGTTCAGGGTATTTACTATTTTGTTGTTTCTGCCGTTAATTTAAAGTCATGGACTTGGTTACGTATATTGCCGTGCAACTTATTTTTGATGTTTTGCTTTGCAATTTTTTTTCACAATGTTTGGGTTTTAAAAATTCTTCCACTCCTTCCCCCACGAGATCAACTGGTCCGTCCCTTATTCAAAACTATGCATCTTGCACAAAACGACGCTACCAGCATGACACTTGAATTTAATAAGCCACTTTCTCGATCAAGCGCAGTTCAAAGTAAGAGTACAATTCGTGATTATAACTCAATAACTCTGTGATAGTTTTTAAGTCCAATTGTTCATTCTCAGTTAGCGGCACATACCCCGTTTTTTCCAGCGAGGGGACTAGTACCCCGGAGCGCAACGAAGAGCGAAGAAAAAACGGGGCCAGACTAGACCTAGAATTAGACTAAGCTTGTACTTGCATGTATTCTGGTTGTGTCAGTAACGTTTTTTTTATTACACGCTTTTTTATAAGAACAACTTTATACCGAGAACAACAAGGCTAAAATTTACCGAAAAATTACAGAAGAACAAACTAATAACAGTTGAGGCTCTGCTTCAGATGCAAATGCAACTGCAAGTTTTAATTTATTGAAAAACATATCACGTTATAGCATCTGGCGTTTCATTGCAGATCTTTCTGCAATTAGAAACACTGAGCCGCGTAAGCAGAGAAAAAAATTGAAACTGTGCGCACGTGTTTTATCATAACTGCTGTACATCCCAAAGATCTGGTATACACTTCAAAATAAAACATTTAACGAAAAGGGCTATGAATTAAGGTGTATTTAAACAACATTTGTATAACATATTGATATGCAGTTTAACCCCGATAACTCGAAACGTTGGTAACTCGAATTCCTCGCTAGCTCAAAGCAAAGCTACTACATGTATTTACTGTAATTTTAACCCCTATAACTCGAATCCCGATAACTCGAAACACCGCTGATCGGAAGCGATGTTTACTTCTCTTGACTGGTACTTTGCTTTGTAATTTTACCCTCGATAACTTGAAGTCGATTGTGAATAGCTTTTTCAACAAATTTTGAAGTGAGATTTACCGCAGTAACGCTAAATATTCTGAAGAGTGCCATTTTTTTTGATTAAGTGCCCACCTCAAATTAGCGCCCACCCTAAAGGTAGAAAATGAAACTATGCGCCAACCCTCGATTAAGCGTCCTGGGGGGGGGGGGGGGGGGCGGGGGGGGGGGGGGGGGGGGGGGGGGGGGGGGGGGGGGGGGGGGGGGGGGGGGGGGGG